>OVAV01000181.1:0-22776 GCA_900406375.1 Iberis amara | reverse complement strand
TTCCTTTAACGAGAGTTAGGTCTGAATATTACTTAGCTTGAGATAATTTATCAAGAGATTGAATATGATTGTTTATGAGTTTATTGTCTAGGGATCAGCTCTTCTTTGATGTATGTTAAACATATAGATAGGTTAAGAGGATCACTATTCAATTACTTCCATCCTTAGCAACTTTTATTCCCTAGTTGTTATTAAGTCTCATCTATTTTGCTTTACTTTTTTACTCGTTGTTTCTAGTTTAAGGATTTTAGTTCTCATGATTGTTCTGTTTAATTAGGTTGTTAGTTTACTCTTTTAATTACTTGGCTTGACTTAACTAAATCTGATAATATCTTGAGTGGTTAATAGCATCACTCATTTGGTTTGACAACCCAATATGTTGGAATGACAATGATAGTACATTAGGGAATTGAAGTAGTAAAACAACTGAAAAATCCTACTATCAATTTGGCGCCGTTGTCAATTGGGTGTTTGTTTGTTGCATTCAATGTTTCAGTTCTTTTAAGTTCAAGTTCATTTATATTTTACTTTAATTACTCACATTGTGTTATGTTTTTGTCTTTTCATTCCAGGTACTTACAGAAACTGTATGATTCACTAAAGTGGGTAATACTAGCGTCAGTGACCACTCCAGACGGCCAAGTACATGCATACCAGATCTCAAGGCAATCACAATCTCCTATGCTATCTTGACAACATCAACCTGTTTCAAAGACAGTTAAGTGAACAAAGGAACAACCTCAGAGTAGTCCACCAACATCAGCAAGTACCACCACTAATGGTTGATCAACAACCACCCCCAGCAGGAGGAAGACTAATTGGAGCTGGTGATGCACCTAACACTCACACTCAAAAGAATGGGATTGTGCCATTTGTTGTTCACAACAACGACTTTGAAATGAAGCATAGCTTGATTCCAATGGTTCAATGCAACAAGTTTCATGGTTTGCCAATGGAAGATCCCTTGGATCATCTTGATGAGTTCGATAGGCTTTGTAGCCTAACCAAGATCAATGGAGTCAGCGAAGATGCCTTTAAGCTGAGAATTTTCCCATTCTCTCTTCATGATAAAGCATGCCTATGGGAAAAACCACTACCTCACAACTCCATTACCTCTTGGAATGATTGCAAGAAGGCTTTTCTTGCTAAATTCTTCTCCAACTCACGAACATCTAGGCTTCGCAACGACATCTCAGGGGTTACTTGACACAACCAGCAATGGGCGATTTCTGAACAAAGATGTTGATGAAGGTTGGGAGCTATTGGAGAACTTAGCACAATCTGATGGTAACTACAATGAGGACTATGATCGAAGTGCTATGGGAAGTGTTGATTCTGGAGAGACACATATGAAGGAGATCAAAGCTTTGAATGCTATATTGGATAGGTTTCTTCTAGCCCAGTAGCAAAAAGTTCACTTTATTAGTAAAGAAGACCGAGTTCAGGTTCAAGATGGGGTGCATACTCAACAAGAAGAGATTACCTACATTCAAAACCAAGGTGGCGACAACAAAGGGTTCCTCAATAACAACAAGTTTTATCCTCCACAACAACATAATTAAGGCTTTGTTTCCTAAACAACAAGTTCAAAGTGGGTTTCAACATCATCAACCAATGGGTGCATCAACTAGTTTTGTACCTCAAAATCAACAACCTCAGCAACCAAGTGTGGAAGTCATGTTGCAACAACTTCTTCAAGGTCAAGCAAATGGTGTAATAGAGACTTCTAAGAAGCTTGTTGAGCTCAACAACAAGATGGAGGGCTCATTTAGTGCCACATATACTAAGATTGAAGCTTTGAACTCAATGATGAATTATTTGGTGAGAAAGTCTGCTTCTACTTTTACTTCTACTTCTACTCCAAAGCCAACTAGCCAACTTCCAGGGAAAGCTATCCAGAACCCTAAGAAATTTACGCATGTCAATGCCATATATTTAAGGAGTAAACTGGAGCTACTTGCCAGAGATGGACCTATTCACGTCACTGAGGACAATGTAGTTCAAGTTGGGGAGGATTTGCGCTTAAATCAAGCTCATAATGCAGATTCACTACAAGCTGATCATGGAGTGGAAACTGAAGTGGACGCCCCACTAGAGTCAGTAACAAGCTTCAAGCATGTTCTTGCTGAAAATCCATCTGCTTCAAATAAGAAGGAAACAACTTTTGTTCCACCACCTTACATGTCCGGATTGTCATTTCCATCAAGATTCAAGAATGAGATAATGGAGCAATACCTAGTACTGTTTGAGAAGTACATGAAGGAGGGTGAAATTCAAAGAAAGTTGGTACCAAATGATGAATGCAATGCCATCAAAACAGAGAACCTAGAAGATCATGGTTCTTTCACTCTACCATGCTCCCTAGGCCCATTGACTTTCAACAAATTCTTATGTGATTTAGGAGCATCCATCAACTTCATGCCTCAGTTGCCAAGAAGTTGGGATTTAATGAATTTAAACCTCCTAATATGTCTATGGTGTTGGTAGATAGGTCCATTAGGAAACCTCATGGATGTTAGAATTTGAGATTAATCTTAGAGAGAATGAGAGAGTTTAATATCAAGAACAGAATATTTGAGTGTTGCTCAAAGTGTAACCAAGAAAGATTTGTAGAGAGAATAAGTGTTGTGTTGAGAATCATTAGTTTGAAGAGTCTTTAGTAACCAGAACTGAAGTATTGAGAGAGTGAGAGAATGAGCTAAGAATGTTTAATGTAGAAGAAGAATAAAGAGAGTATCAAGTATATTGAAGTAGAGAAGTTAATCTCTCTCGAAGTTACATTATGAAGCATACAACATATTTATAGTGAAGCATTCTTAACCTAAACTCTTAATTTTGTATTGTCTACATTCAATGAATATATTGAGTTTGAATTCAGCTTAGAATGGCTCCAAAACTTGTTTAGGCGTGTCATAGGAAGGAGACANCTTGGTAAAACCTCTCCAACAGCTATAATATAACCGTTAATGCCTTCTTGAAGCTTTATTTATCATGTTGGATCATAACTATAGCACATAGCCCATACGTAATCCATTTAGCTAAATTGAACCAAATATATATCCACAAAACAGCCTTGTACGGACAAAACACATTTTTGAGTGTTGGACACTTATTTTAATTAATCTCACTTGAATAATTGATTCTTCCCAAGTGTGTTGTATCCTTAACTTCCTTTCTGATTTATCTTTGAGCTTAAATTCATTTGTAGCCTTTGATATGCTTGATGGCCAAGTAATGACTTAGTCTTGATGAATGGCTTGAATGTGCATCTTTGATCACAATGAATCACTATGAGATCTTCATCTCAATACATTTTCCCTTGGACATTGTAATAAGATGATCTTGGCTTATGAATAAATTGTGATCTTCATCTCAATAGATGGTACCGACAAAGATTAAGCAGTTCTTTGCATTGATTGAAAGACAATTTGACACCAAAATCAAAATCTTTCGAACTGATAATGGAAGTGAATTTGTCTGCTTATCTTCATATTTCAGAGATCAAGGAGTTCATCATGGGACGTCATGTGTAGGGACACCTCAATAGAATGGTCGGGTTGAACAGAAACATCGACACATTTTGAATGTTTCCCGTGCAATTCGATTTGAAGCCAATCTACCTATTGAATTTTGGGCCGACTGTGTATTGGCTGCTGGGTACTTAATAAACCAAACTCCGATTGCGGTTCTTAATGGGAAAAATCCTTTCGAGATGCTTTACTCACGACCTCCACCTCTCCATCACTTGCGGATAATTGGTTGTCTCTGTTTTGCAAAGAACCAACATCATCATGGTGATAAATTCGCATCTCGTAGTAAGAAATGCGTCTTCCTCGGCTATCCTATAGGGAAAAAGGGATGGAAATTATATGACCTTGATACCGCTATTGTCTTCGTCTCAAGATATGTAGTTTTTGTTGAAACCAAATTCCCGTCCATCACCTGATTTGCAGAAACCTACAGCGTTTAATCCTGCACCAAACCTTGATGACCTTCCCCTTACTCTCGGCCCTACTGAGACACAGCTTTCTCTTACTGCTGAATCACCGCAATCTTAACCTATGCCTGCACCAGACAATACTTCTGCAACTGCAGTTCCGTCTGATGACACGCCAACTTCATCTTCTCCCGATTCTGCTAGTTCCGATGCTGTCTCTCAGCCATCTCCTACGCCGAAAATGTCATAATCCTCTGAACAATTACCTAAACCTGTTGCTGAATCTCTACCTGCAACAACTCTTCCTTCTGATGTTCTTGGTCGAGGTCATCGTACTAAGACAAAATCTACACGATTAAAAGATTTTGTTGCTAATACTACTCATCCGACATCTTCTTATCCACTACAAGATTTTTTCTCTTCAGCCATGTTCTCTAATAGTCATTGTCAGTTTCTTGCAGCATTGTCTTCGACATCTACGCCTCAACATTACTCACAAGCTATGGCTGATCCAAATTTTCAACAAGCCATGAAGAATGAAATAATGGCATTAGAAAATGAAACTTGGACAATTGAATCGTTACCTCCAGGAAAGAAGGCTTTGGGTTGCAAATGGGTGTATTGTATCAAGTACAACTCTGATGGATCACTTGAACAGTATAAAGCACGGTTAATAGTCTTTGGCAATCACCAAATTGAAGGAGAGGATTACAATGAGACTTTTGCACCGGTTGTCAAAATGACTACCATTCGGTGTTTCTTACAAATTATCGTTTCACGCGATTGGGAAATACACCAAATGGACGTCCATAACGCGTTTCTACACGGTGATCTCAATCAGGAAGTTTACATGCGTCTTCCTCCGGGTTTCGGACAAGTGATAAGACCAAAGTGTGTCACCTTCGGAAATTGTTATATGGCTTACGGCAAGCCTTTAGGTGCTAGTTTGCGAAATTAACCACTGCGTTACAAGACTATGGATTTGTGCAATCCCGACCAGATTATTCTTTATTCACTTTCGACAAGAATGGTAACCAATTACACCTTCTTGTCTATGTGGATGATCTAATAATATATGGAAAATTTCCATCTCTAATTGCCAAGTCCAAGTCTTATCTTCATACATGCTTTAAAATGAAGGATCTTGGAAGACTTAAATACTTTCTAGGACTAGAGGTTGCTCGCAATGCTTCTGGTTTATATCTCAGTCAAAGAAAATATATTTTGGACATCATCGATGAGGTTGGCTTGTTATGTGCAAAGCCTGTCTCCTTTCCTATTGACCAGAATCATAAATTAGCTTTGGCATCAGGTCCGTTACTCACTGAACCGTCTCGATACCGTCGTCTTGTTGGTAGGCTAATCTACCTTGCTGTAACAAGACCGGAACTATCCTACACTATACATGTTCTATCCCAGTTCATGCACTCTCCAAGACAAGAACATTGGGACGCAGCAATTCAGGTTGTGCGATATCTTAAACTGCATCCGGGTCAGGGTATTGTTTTCAATGCTGGCCAACCTCTACTCTTAACTGCGTGGTGCGATGCCGACAGGGCTAGCTGTCCATTAACGCGTCACTCTCTCACTGCCTGGTAGATTCAGCTTGGTAATGCACCTGTTTCGTGGAAAACCAGAAAACAGCAGATCATATCACGCTCCTCCGTCAAATCCGAGTATCGAGCAATGTCCGATACAGTCCAAGAACTTTTCTGGATGCGAAATCTTCTTGTTGCTTTTGGTGTCACTATTACAGCTCATATTCCTCTCTATTCTGACAGTCTTTCAGCGATTAATTTAAGCGCAAACCCGATCATTCATATTCCTCTCTATTATTAGTGGCACCATTCAACCTCTTCATGTTTCAACACACCATCAACTAGCTGATATCTTGACTAAAACTCTGGGGAAGAAAGAATTCACCTCTTTTCTTCTCAAGTTGGGATTTCGGGATCTTCACTCTCCAACTTGAGGGAGAGGTATTACCATATCTGCATACTCTATTGTACAAATCTTTCATTTAACTTTCATAAGCACCTTACATTATGTTTACGCTTGTATAAATAGTTGGTCTTTTTGACCTTGGAAATATTAAGGAAAACTATACCAATACTTCTGTTTTCTGACAAGAAGTGTTGGGACTGGCCAAAAGAAAGTTGAGATGAAAGAAAAAGAAAACCAAAAAAATATTTATACGCTTAGCGTTGGTAAATGGCCGGACACCGACAAAAATGAGCAAAGGAGGACGAGAAAAGTGGTAGAAAAAATCGTAAAAGATTTTTCAAAAGAGAGAAAGCTCCTTAAGTTAAAATATGCATTCCCTAGCTTTTTTTTTTCTAATTCTTATTCTTCTTTATAGTTTCTATTTTTATCTTCATCATTTTTTTTACATCAAGATAGAATAACATAACATTAGTACATCACACACGAATAATAGTTTAGCTTTTCCATTTCTTTGGTTTTTATCTTCAATTATAATATATCATTGAACTACATCTTTCTTCCAAACTTAACATTTATCCGGTAAACACATGCTATCTTTTTTTTTTTTTTTTTTGTTAAAAACACATGCTACCTTGTCTACCATATGTCACAAAATGATCTATTGCCAATTTTTGCTATCTTGTCTATCTTGTCTACCATATGCTATCTTGGTGAACAAAAAAAAAAAATCAATTGCCAATTTCCTTTTTTAATGATCAAAGAATTATGGACCAAAGCTCGTACATCTCTCTAAAGCGAAGTTTAAACCATGTTATATAATTTTCTTTTACAAAGCAGATTCCTCCTAGTACTTCTTTTTTGTATAAAAAGATTAGTCTCGACCGGTGCACAAAAAAGAGAAAAAAGATTAGTCTCTGCCAAAATTACATGTAATCTTACGAACTTTTTGTATAAAAAGATTAGTGTAAATTATCAACTAACGTATTATCAAAGACAATTGGATTCAATATAGAAATTGTAACATTTTGAACTAAAATAAAAAATTATGTGATTCAGATAAGAATTAAATTTTAAAAACTTTTCTTTGTTGTATGTAAAAAATTATTATAAATTTGAAGTATATATAAAGCCGATGATTTATGAAACTAAAAAAGTTCTTTGTAACTAAAGGCCCAAGTTTCTGCTAAAAGCCTAAAACATATTATAACGGGCTAAGAATAGATTAGCTCATAGATGGACCGGGTCAAACCGAGTTGACCCGGCTTCTGAAGGTAACCTAGGTTTTGTAAAAGCAAAGTGGACGATTTTAAAGGTTTAAGCTTTCCGACCAAACAAACAAAATGTTTCTTGCTTCTTTCGTCGCCACTAAACCCTGAGAGGCTAAACCTAGACGATTCAAAGCGCTAAAACCTTAAACCCTAGAGAATGAAGTACAAGAACGAGAAGAAGAAAGGTGGAAGCTTCAAGAGAGGCGGTGGTAAAAAGGGTTCGGATGATAGGGATCCATTCTTTGAGGAAGAGCCTAAGAAACGGAGGAAAGTGAGTAAAGATGATGAGGATATCGAGTCTGAAGAATCTGGTGGGGAGGAAGACGGATTTACAGGGGGAGAGCGAGTTGAGGGAGCTGCAGAGGAGGAAGATGAGTTTGCCGATGAGACGGCGGGAGAGAAACGAAAGAGATTAGCAGATGAGATGCTTAACAGAATAAGGGAAGCGAAGAAGAGAGAGCGTGATGAAGAAGAAGATGATGATGAAGACGAAGATGAGGAAGAAGATGATACAGGTCGTATAGTAAAGAGTTTGATGAAGAAACAGCTTGAAGATAGTGGTAGGGTTCGAAGAGCCATTGCATCGAGGTACATTATATTTGAAATTTCTGGTAAATTAGGGTTTATAGGTACCAATTGAATAGAAAATTAGTGATTTTTACATCTGCTAGGTCATGATTAAGCTTTATTGATGATTGATTTTAGGGTTCAGGAGCCACTGAGTAGTGATGAGTTTAGTATTCTCGTCAAGCACCGAAGATCTGTTGTATCAGTAGCTTTATCAGACGACGATTCTAGAGGCTTTTCGGCTTCAAAAGATGGTACTATTGTGCATTGGGATGTATCTTCTGGACAATGTGAGAAATACAATTGGCCAAGTGATGAGATACTAAAGTCTCATGGTATGAAAGTGAGAGAGCCTCAAAGTAAAAAACACAGCAGAGAATCTCTTGCTTTAGCTGTTAGCTCTGATGGTCGTTATTTAGCGACTGGAGGAGTTGATCGCCATGTTCATATATGGGATGTTCGTACCCGAGAGCATGTCCAGGTAATGGATAAATCTGGCTGGTTTTTCAATTTGTTCCTTATCAAGTCTTGTTCTCAGCTTTTGTGACTACAGGCTTTTCCAGGTCACCGGAACACAGTTTCTAGCGTATGTTTCAGACACGGAACTGCAGAAGTCTATTCTGGTTCATTTGATAGAAATGTCAAAGTGTGGAATGCAGAAGATAAAGCTTTTGTAGCTGATAATTTTGGACATGCGGGTGAAATTCTAGCTCTTGATGTGTTACGGAAGGAGCGTTCACTTTCGGTGGGAAGAGATAGAACCATGCTGTTACATAAGGTAATAGTTTGCTTTTTTATCCTCCATCATCATCATCATCATCATATGGTTCTGTATTTGTTATATGATAATAGGTGCCTGAAACCACTCGTTTGGTCTATCGTGCTCCTCAATCATCTCTTGAGAGCTGCTGTTTCATCAGTGATGATGAGTATCTATCTGGTTCGGATAATGGAACTGTTGCACTTTGGGGTATGTTGAAAAAGAAACCGGTCTTTCTCTTGAAGAATGCACATCCTGTTATAGCTGATACTACGACCACTAATGGAGTCCTAGGTGAAATTTCGATTTCGTTTGTTTCTTTTGCGGCTCTGGACGCGCTGAAAGATCTGATTCTTTGTTTTTTAAGCAGAAAATGGTGATAAGAATGTGGTCAACTATAACTGTTCTTCAGCAAGATCGTGGGTGAGTTCAGTTGCTGTATGTAGAGGTAGTGATCTTGCTGCATCAGGAGCTGGTAATGGTATTGTGCATTTGTTGGCTGTTGAATCTGGAAAAAACTCCATTCGACCTTTATTCGATCTTCCCTTGGTAAAATTTTATTTTCTTAGTTATGTTTTTCATTGATTTGTCAAGCAAGATTCCTCACAATGCCTCCTTATATACAATCTTACACAGGCTGGATTTGTGAACTCTATGGCTTTTGCAAAATCCGGTAAATTTCTAGTAGCCGGTGTTGGACAGGTATGTGATTTATCTCTCTTTTATCTTCTTTAGTGTGTTAGTAGCAAATCTCAAAACTGTGTGATTTGTGAAATTGATGTGTCAGGAAACAAAATTTGGAAGATGGGGCTGCATAAAGTCTGCGCAAAATGGTGTAGCAATACATCCCTTAAGGCTGTCATAAGTATTATTTTTCATTGGGATCAAAGAAGCGAATGGTACTAATGTTTCTTGAGTTGCTAAATGAAGAAGAGATCAAATCTTGAGTTATATAGGGGATTATTAAAAGTCTTTGCAGCTTTTGATGTTTTTGTTCCCTTTTGTTTTTTTTTTTTTGTAGCATTCTTTTTGGTAAAAGAGATAAGAGAAGTTAACATTTGGAGGCTCTGATGAATCACAGATGATAAAAAAATCCCATATTTTTCATTCTCCCATTAATTAAGAAATCATAACTAATGCTAAATAATTAATCATTTGATTATTGTTAATCATTTGATTATTATTAATCAAGATCCAGTCATAGAGATAGTTTTAGAGAGTCCTAATTGCAAATATGCGGACTCAAGTTATGTTTGGAGTCACTGTCAATATATTCCTTTTCAAAAAGTACAAATTTGCAGTGGAGGGACAGAGAGTTTGTTGAAATCACAAAGCACCCCAACATAGTTTTCTATTAAGAGACGTGCTAGTGATCTTTTGATTGATACATCTCCAGTAAAGTAAAAGAATATTCGAGAGATACAATTAATAAATAATTAAGCAATAATTTGTCCATTTAATCAAGATGCTGCTTCAGTATGCAAATCTGGAACTAAATATTGTTTATTTAATCATTTTAAAATCAATGTTTACATACATCATGCTAAAATTTTAAAAATTTAGATATTTAAAAAATGATGAAAAATTTGGTAATAAATAATTAAGCAATAATTTGGCCACCTAAGATCTCTCGAGGAGCCAAAGTTGAGAATTTGCAGACAGTGTGGGCTATTTGGTCGCGTCTCTTCTAGTCCTTGAAAAGATATTCATCTTCTTCTTCTCACTTTTTTTACTATAAACCCAGAAAAATTCTCTGTTTCTTTTCTCCATCACCATGGCTCTTTCAACTCATCTCTCTCAGGTTTTTAATGTTGCTATTATATACTTTTAAAACCTCTTTGGTTCTTAAATATCATTTTCTGATTAATTGAGAGTTTTGATTTTTAATTTCAGATTTCTGTTGCACTTCCAACTGGAATTGATGGGTCAAGCCGATCTATGATCAAGGTAAACAAAACCCTATCTAAATTATCAAATCAATCACTGGTCCTATGTTGTTTCAGATGCTTAGATGGTCCTGAAATTTTATAGTCTTCTGTTTCTTTTAAAGTCTTAGTCAATATGGTATTGAAAGGTACAGCCTTTAATGGATTTTGCATCTATTAAGAATTGAAATTGGAATCTTTTCAATATTTTGTTTAGCATCTCATCTAGAAAGTGAAAAGGAGGAAAATGTCAAAGAACTTTGTGGTAAACGTTGACCTTTTTGATTCTGTCTCAGGTTCAAAGTGTAAGCTTTATTGAGAAGTCATGGTGTCCTTTGCTGAGACTAGATTTGGAATCTAGAAGCTTGAGTTTGGAAAAAAGATCCACAATATGTATGTCAGTTCAGCAAACAAGCAGATCTAAAGTCTCTGTTACTCCTTTAGAACTTGAAGATCCTAAAGAGACTCCTTTAAACTTGTACAAGCCTAAAGAGCCATACACAGCAACTATTGTTTCAGTTGAGAGAATTGTTGGTCCACAAGCACCTGGTGAGACTTGCCATATTGTAATTGATCATGATGGTAATGTTCCTTATTGGGAAGGTCAAAGCTATGGAGTCATTCCTCCTGTAAGTGGTTTCAATTCACAAAGTGTGTTCCTTCTAAATTTCAACTCTATTGCTCATAGTGTATTGCCTTTTGTAGGGTGAGAATCCTAAGAAACCAGGTACGCCTAACACTGTTCGTCTTTATTCGATTGCATCAACACGGTATGGAGATTCTTTTGATGGAAAGACAGCTAGTTTATGTGTTCGTCGAGCTCTTTACTATGATCCAGAGACAGGAGAAGAAGATCCATCCAAAGCTGGTGTATGCAGTAACTTCTTGTGCAATGCTAAACCTGGTGATAAAGTCAAAATCACAGGTCCTTCGGGGAAGATAATGCTATTACCTGAAGATTCACGGAAAGCTACTCACATAATGATTGCTACTGGAACCGGAGTTGCTCCATTTAGAGGATACTTACGACGTATGTTTATGGAAGATGTTCCTAATTTCAAGTTTGATGGACTTGCTTGGCTCTTCCTCGGTGTGGCTAACTCGGATAGTCTTCTGTATGATGAAGAATTTGCTGGTTACCTCAAGGACTATCCTGAGAATTTCAAGTATGATAAAGCGCTAAGCAGAGAAGAGAAGAATAAGAAAGGAGGAAAAATGTATGTGCAAGATAAGATTGAAGAATATAGCGATACGATCTTTAAACTTCTGGATGATGGAGCTCATATATACTTTTGCGGGCTTAAAGGAATGATGCCTGGGATTCAAGATACGCTTAAGAGAGTAGCAGAAGAGAGAGGTGAAAGCTGGGAGCAGAAACTTACTCAGCTCAGGAAGAACAAGCAGTGGCATGTTGAAGTGTATTGAGTTTAATAGTCTCTTTGTTAATTTTCCATGTTTCTGCAATTTGAATAAATGTGTGATGATAAGACTAGATAGCTCAATTTGAATTGGTTATGTGATTTGTATTTGTATTATTCAACTAATGGTTTTTCAATTGAAAGGTCTTTGAAATCTTATTACATTGTGTCTCCCTGTAAATGCATCAGATTCTAGAGTAGCTGGTGATCTTACTGTATGGCACATATTGTTAGCAAAGCATAAAGAATGATAAAAAGGCTGATTGGTGAAGCCAGTTCTAAAAAGGTGAAGGTCTTCTTGGAAGTGGTGATGGCATGTACTCAGGGAAACCACCATTCATTGAATGTTCAATTCTTATCATTACTCCATGTGGAGATTGAGGACCATCATCAAGCTCTCGATTAAAAGAATCAGGAAACATGAACTGTGGAGGTTGGGTTATAACTTCTGTTTCAGCTTCTCGAGTAGGAGATGATAAAGATGCAGGTTCTGGAAGAGTTTCATTTTCTTCTCTAAGTACTGAGATTAACAGTTTCTATCAAGTTACTTGGTCTAGGATCCTTGAGCAAACAGGGAAGTCCTTTAGTTCATTGTTTGGTCCATTTCAACACTCACAGGTAATGTGGATTGGAAACTAAAAGAGGTAACCACATTCAAAAGCATATCCTTCAACAGATAAGGAATACAAAGAAATAAAGTTGCAAGATGCAAGCAGGAATCTCATAGGATTTAATGCCAGTAGGAACATAATCAGCAAACACTTACACTCTAGACCATTGTATGATGTATTACAAAAAACAGCCAAAAGGTACACCTCTGAGAGTAATATCTTCCTCACTCCCAAGATGTTTATCCAAATTACTAAGAGATTAGTTGGGCTTAGTCATATAGTCCTAGTTAACAAAAAAAAAAACCCACGATCATTCCATGAGAACTATAGCACAGTGAAATTGGTGAAACAGATACAACGTTTGCTGTTACTAATTTCAGTTACAGACAAAAAGAATTTAGGTGTTATGTTTTTCTGTGTGATGGTATGATTACAAAACATTTTCTGCATAATGTGAGAAGCCAACATTGATATCCAATACACAGAGTGGTTTAACACGCATCATGAAAATTGTGCTGGAAAAAGTGAGAAAGGAGGGATCATATCAAGGCATCACAATTTAGCGAAACGAATGGATTATATACCACTGAGAGAAACACAGTCTTGTCTTACAAAAGAGAGATAAGAAAGCAAACACAATTATTTATGACAAGGCCCTAAAACACCAACACAGACGACCTGGAAACCATAAAAGAGACATCTTTTCAAGGTTTTAGAGACCACCACGGAGACGGAGGACCAAGTGAAGGGTAGACTCCTTCTGAATGTTATAGTCAGCCAATGTGCGACCATCCTCGAGCTGTTTCCCAGCGAAGATGAGACGCTGCTGGTCCGGAGGGATACCTTCCTTATCCTGGATCTTTGTCTTCACATTGTCAATGGTGTCGGAGCTCTCCACTTCAAGGGTTATAGTCTTCCCAGTAAGGGTCTTCACAAAAATCTGCATACCACCACGAAGACGTAGAACCAAGTGAAGGGTCGACTCCTTCTGAATGTTGTAGTCAGCCAATGTGCGCCCATCCTCGAGCTGCTTTCCAGCGAAGATGAGACGCTGCTGGTCTGGAGGAATACCTTCCTTGTCTTGGATCTTCGTCTTCACATTGTCAATTGTGTCTGAGCTTTCCACCTCCAAGGTAATGGTCTTCCCGGTCAAGGTCTTAACGAAGATCTGCATACCACCACGTAGACGCAACACCAAGTGGAGTGTAGACTCCTTCTGAATGTTGTAATCAGCTAAAGTGCGGCCATCCTCAAGCTGCTTTCCAGCGAAGATCAATCTCTGCTGGTCCGGTGGGATGCCTTCCTTATCTTGAATCTTTGTCTTCACGTTGTCTATGGTGTCAGAGCTCTCTACTTCAAGTGTGATGGTCTTGCCTGTAAGGGTCTTTACAAAGATCTGCATACCACCACGTAGACGCAACACCAAGTGGAGAGTAGACTCCTTCTGGATATTATAATCAGCCAAGGTACGACCGTCCTCCAGCTGCTTTCCGGCAAAGATTAACCTCTGCTGGTCCGGTGGGATGCCTTCCTTATCTTGGATCTTCGTCTTCACGTTATCAATTGTGTCGGAACTCTCGACCTCGAGGGTAATGGTCTTACCAGTCAAGGTCTTGACGAAGATCTGCATACCACCACGTAGACGCAAGACCAAATGAAGTGTAGACTCCTTCTGGATGTTGTAGTCAGCCAAAGTTCGGCCGTCTTCAAGCTGCTTTCCGGCAAAGATCAATCTTTGCTGGTCCGGTGGGATACCCTCCTTGTCTTGAATCTTGGTTTTGACATTATCGATGGTGTCGGAGCTCTCCACCTCGAGGGTGATCGTCTTTCCCGTAAGGGTCTTGACGAATATCTGCATACCACCACGGAGTCTGAGGACCAAGTGAAGGGTGGACTCCTTCTGGATATTGTAATCGGCTAACGTGCGTCCATCCTCCAACTGCTTTCCAGCGAAGATAAGCCTTTGCTGATCCGGAGGAATTCCTTCCTTATCCTGGATCTTAGTTTTAACGTTGTCAATGGTGTCAGAACTTTCCACCTCGAGGGTGATAGTCTTTCCGGTGAGAGTCTTAACGAAAATTTGCATCTACAATTCGAGGGAATAAACACAAAATCCATCAGATTCTCGAACAAATCCAAACACAAACGCCTAAACAATTATCGATATATATTATAATCTAATCGCAACAACAATAAACTGATCAGATCAAGAACTCGATACCAGATCAACGCGTAACAACACAGATCCACTCGTAACAACACAGATCATTAAATAAATTAGGCACCCTAATCGAGAATTATGAATCGTTGCGTAGAATAAAATTCGAATCGAAGACAAAAAGAAACATCAACAGCGATCGAGCAAAATAGCTAAATGAACGAAATCAAAGAAGATCTAAGAGGAATTTACCTTGAGAGAAAATTGAGAAAGATTTTGATTTGTTTTGAAAATCTGAATTGTGTTTAGAAGAGGGCTAAGAGGATTGATTTATACAGGAGGATGAAGACGACTAGGTCACGAGAAAGGTGAGGCGGTGAAGCAGTAGCAACTCAGGAAACGACACGTGTGTAAAATGACGTGTATTGGGCGTTGTTTACACGCAACGTTTCCTAATTAATTTTTTTTTTGTGAGGTCAGGAAAAGTATTTGTGCCTCGAGTTGATAATAACCACGACGCGTCTGCCATCAGCAACGGCTTTAACGCCGTCTATTTACTAAACGACCGTTAACGTAAGCCGACGTTAGATGCAACGATTGATGCTTTTAATCGAACGACGGAATCAAACGCCAATAATTTAACGCTGGTCCCACAGTCCCACGTTCTCAAATCTCTGCCTCTTCTTTTCCTTTTATTTTTTATTTTTACTTTTTGCTTTTTCAATACAAGTGGGCTAAATCTAGAAGATAAAATAAAAATATTTTTGGAGCCAAACAATAAAGCTATGATTTTTTATAAAGGCAAATGGTTTCGGTATATAATATATAGTTTGATGTCAATTAATTATCTTACCAAATTAAGTTTTTAAACTTACACGTAATAAAAAAAATCGCCTAGGGTTTCTCTCTAAAACTTTGCAGCCGCCTGAGAAGATCTTCTTTTCACTTTCGCTTCAGGTCCGGTCGCCGGTAGCTTTCACAGCGCCGGGACCGGCCCCTCACCCGTCCTTCCATCGTCTCTAGTTTTTTCTTCTTTTTCGGCTTGGTTTTGGCTTGTTCGTGGGTTTGGGGTTTCGTCCGGATCCTTCGACAGATTGGCGTCTGGAGTTGTAAAGACTGACTGGTGGTGCACCGCCGGTGGTGAAGACGCCGGACCGCCAGGCCAACGGTGCAGCTTTGCTGTGAACGTCTGATTTCCCGGCCGGTGAGCTCCAACAGCAGTCGTAGCTTCGCCGGTTTGAGTGATCGTAACCGCCTTCGCGCTTAGCTGGCTCCTCCTCTCCTACGGTTGGTGGTTTCTGGAGGACTGGTAAACAGTTCTGTTTGTCGCTGGTAGTTTCTTTCGCCGGGTACTGTTCTGTTTATGCGGTCTTGTCGTCTCCTCGCCGTGCGGGTTTGGTTTAGTCTATGGCTTTTTGGCTGAAGGTATGGCTTTTTGTGTACCCTGCTTCCCATCGTTCTTTTGTCATTGTAGGTTCTTTTAGTTTCCATAGCAGAGCTTGAAGGTCTTTGCCTTTCTTTTATGTTTGGTTGGCTTTACATTGTCATGGATGTGGTTTGGTTCTCGTTACGGCTTCTCTCCATTGGGTTTTTGTTATGCTTTCTTCGGGTTCGATCGAGCGCTTCGTCCTCGGTTGTGCTTCACCGCGGTTGTTAAGTGTTTCCCGACAGAAGTGAGATGCTCCTTTCCTCTACATCCAAGACCAGTCCGAGGTCTTATCCTTCGATTGGCTTCTCTTGTTAGGCTTCTTCCGACGTTTATATCGTCTTCGTCGTTCCGGTTCAAAGTTTGGTTCAAGATTTGGTTTCTTGTTTCCTTCAGTTTTCGGAGGAGTTGCTCGTTTTCTTTAGTGAGGTAGCATCTGGAATCACATCGGGAGGTCTCGCCAGTTTTGAAGTATCTCTTTCACCTGGCCTAATCTTGCGGAGTTATGGAGTTGTCGTGTGATCATTGTTTATGTTTGTAGTTTTGGCTTTAAGTCTTTTGATTCCGGGGTTTTATTCATGTTCTGCCGGCTTATTTTACGGAACTGTTGTATCAGTTGCCGTCTCTGTTTTAGTCTGTGTATCGATCTTTGTTTTAATATAATAGACGACAAAAAAAAACTTACACGTATTAAACTTCCGGAGAACTATTTTTTCCCACTTGTATGTTCACAGATTATATGGATTTTGTTTGGGACTGGTTTTTGTAATTTTTGTGGTTACCAACTTATTAATACGGGAAATTGGATTAAAGATTTAAAATTTTTAGTTGAAATGATGTGTTATTCATTTTTTAATGTAAAATCTAGGGTTATTCATTTAACGATTTATCATTGAATTTTAAATTTTCACTTTGTATTTTAATAGATTCCATACAAAGAACCAAATCTAAAAATATATATCATGTTATTCAAAACACAAAAGTTTTAAAACCCAATTTTTTAAATTTATATAGATTTATACATCCATCTATACTATTAGTTTCCAAGACAGTTTTGAAAGTAACATTTACTTGACGTGGTATATTACGAGATTGATATTGTATTTTTATATTTTCGTGATAAAAAACGAGACGAGGGAAATTTTGTCTACACAAATAATGAAGCACGCGGATCTAATTAGTGGGCCGGATCTGACCCGTTTTCATCTAAAAAGTGTTAGAGTTCACGAGTTCAAATCGAGTGTTTGTTGAAAGTTGAACTAGAGTTTTTCCCAATACACAGAAAAATACGCTGATTCAATGTGTGGGTCGGATCTGAACCGTTATCCTGAAAAATTATATCGAAAAATATATGGTTATAGAAATTTAAAATTGCATAATATCTTCTTTTACTCATATTAGGATATAGATAAATTTTACTTCCTAATTATTATTATTATTATTAATATATGCATTATTTTTAAAAAATAACTTTCTCACCAAAATATCTTAACAACCCTAATTGTTTCATATATATATATAGGTATTTCACATATCATCACAATTCATTCACTCGGTTTCTCAATATTTTTGTTTTTTGAAAGCTTTTCAAGGTGGCTTTCGTTTTATATAGTCTATTATTCTACTAGATTTCTCGAGTTTTCATTTATTTTTTAATCTTGATAAAAGAATACCTTATAATTCGTTCATATATGCATATTATAATAATTGCATATCTAAATTTTAATATGTTTCTTATACAGATAATGGATCGATCAGTCGTTGACAAAGGTAAAGGTATCATTATCGAAGATGAAGAGCGACACGAAGTCAAAAAAATTGCGGTTTGTATCATTAATTTTTTTTTATAAATTTTTATAATTATTTAAAAAAACTTTAAATTTTTAGAATATTTTACATATTAATAGGGTACAAAAAAACGAACGGAGCCAATGACTAATGATGAATTCGGAGTTCTAGCACAAGTATCACTAGCTGTCAAGAAAACAAAGAGAGATACTGAAAAACATTACAAAGGTGGAATGTTTCGTATGAAAGAATACATGGAAGCTTACGAGAAATCACAAGCTCTTTTGATTAAAATCGCAAAAAAGTGGCAAAAATTGCTCTACTTTGGAAACAAGCAAAGGAAGACAACTTTGATATCCTCAAAGAATGGGTTTATCAAGAAGAAAATAGAAAAGAATATCAATCTTGGCTAGACTAGGTTGTGATTCCAGATGTTAATTACGACAAAATGGATTTTCTGATTATGGATTAACAAATTTATTATACTCTTATTAATTGATGAAATCAATTATCTATAGCTCGTCCGAGTATCATTATTGATTTCACAATGCAACTTAAGACAATTATAAAATAAAGTGAAAATTATCTAAAATATAATAAATAACAAAAAAAATACTCAAATGCATTTTTTTGTTTAATTTTATAAATCTCAACCAAAAACTCTAGAGAAAATTGGGTAATAGAGTTCTAAAAAGTTTTATAATTTGCTAAAAGGATACTTTATAAAAATATTTATATTCAGGTACCTATTTTCCAAAATAAAGAACAAAATACCCAATTTACAAAATTACTCAAAACTCTATACGTTAAATCTATTCAATCTTATGTTTATGTTGAGAATGAAATTTTTTTTGTACTCAACAACTCGATAACTAAAAAAGAAAAAAATAGAAAATTTGAATGGAAAATGAGTTTTACGCTGACTACATATTTATGGGTTTATGTAAAATTTATTTATGTAGAAATTTTTTAAAAAATCACTATTAGTAGCATTATATCTATTTTAGAAGCCAAAATAAAAGTTAAGTATTAAGTTATTATAGTTTTTCCTAAAAAAACTTCATAATTTATTGTCGAGTGGTATCAATATATTATGTCATAGTTTAAGTTTGAGTTAGATTGGTGATTTTAAAATTTTAATATTGGTCTTATGTGACTAAATCTATTAATTATTGATGAAAATGTTGATTGTGACGTATATTTTTCTATTTTGTGCATGTCACTATGTAAAATTATTATTTAATGATGTTTATGATATATTTTGATTGTTGAGATATGTAGTGGTACATTATGTCGTACTTTGTGTAGTTGGCAAGTATTTTTCACTTAATGGATTCCGTTTATAATTAACGAAAATGTAGTTTGCAACATAAAAAATTAAATTTGGGATGTGTACTCATGTATAATAGTTACTTGGTGATGGTTTGAGAGCTATCTAATACTTGGGATGTAGCTGACAAAGAATTTTGCTATATATAACTCATTTTGTAATTTAAGACAAGATAAGATAATATCTATCTCGTTTTTTTCACTATTATTGACATCATTTACATAAGATTTTAGTTAACAGTCAGACGTGCAAGGGTTGTACGAAAATCATTATCATATTGATTTTCAAATTGTTAACTATTTTATAGATCATTTCAAAAGTTGTTACTATCAAATAGGCTGGCTGCCTCCAATTCTCAAAGACAAATCTTGCTCTTAAAAATCTCTCTAGTTGGTGCTAATGGAGATCGGAGATTGAAGTTGTTGTTGCCTGACGAACATTGATTACTAATAACATGTCTGCCTCCAATTCCCAAAGAAAAATCTTGTCTCTTAAAAATCTCTCTAGTTGGTGCTAATAGAGATCGGAGATTGACGTTGCTGCTGCCTGACGAACCTTGATTACTAATAACCTGTCTGCCTCCAATTCTCAAAGATGAATCTTGAGAATTTGATTGTTGTTGCACTGGATTGTTATAAGTTTCTTTTTTTGATGGTAATTGGGTTTGAATGTTGTTGCTTCCAACAACCAAAGATGAAGCAAGACGCATTCGAACTTCATTGACACTAAGATAGATGAAAAGCTGGAGATTAATGATATGTGGATCATCTCTGTCAAGTAATCATGGGACCTGAAGATCATCTTCAAGAATGTTGTCTCAGTAGACTAATATCTGCTGGAGAAGAGGGAAATCTTGTGCATTCTTGATCTTCTCTTTGATCTTCAAGATTGTATCCCAGTAACCCACTTCAACCTCAATATTTAATCTAGCCCTAGGACCGTTTTGAATATTGACGAATACTCTCATCTTGGTGTTTAAAGATTGAAACCTCGATAGCTATGTAACGAAAAAGACTAGTGAAGACAGGTGAAGAACAGAGAATGACAAAACAAGAGAGAAAGTGACGAAGAGAGAAATGATGTATAACAAAAAATGACTAATGAAGATTGTGAAGAAAAGAGAGTGACGTAGAGAGAGACGATATGTTACAAAAAAAGAGTTTGACCGCCGTTTTATTACGCGTATCAATTTATGAATAAAAATATAAATTTGTGACCTTTTTTTATTTAAAGCCAAAGTGAAAGTGCAATAACTCACTCTAGGGCATGACACGCGTACAAGAAAAAAATGAAGTGTCATCTAATACATTGTTAATGTCTTATTAAGTTTTTACCGACTAATAAAAGCCGATTTAAAACGATCCTATCGTCGTCAAAGATTTTTTATCGTCATCTTCGGCGGCAACTATTGTGGTTGTGATGCTATACAGTTCTTTTCGGTCAATGTTGTGGTGGTACACAAAGGAGCTCTATCTGGTAGTCGAGAGCTTTGTCAAGGATCACCCACCAAGAGATTTCTATCCGTCCTTTTTTAAAATTTGCATGATGAATTCAGATGTAAATCATTTTTTTCGTTTCTCCAAATTGAGAAATTAGGTTTTTTTCAAAGCGCATTGTCCTATTTGGTTAAACACACTCTGAAAATCATGCTTTTTTCCTCGTCAAGATTCAATGGGCTCTCTGATTTTTGTCTCTTGATGATGTTAGGTAAACTTAACCTAGAATGAATTGGATGTTTGGGAATTTCTCTACAAGGCTTATAGGGCTTCTATGTGATTAAAACAGTGAATTATCTTTTCGATTCGAATAATAATGGTGTTTCCGGTTGAACTTGATGCATCTCCTTCTGAAGCCACATATACTAGGAAACATTTTTATTAGAATCAAAAGGAAAGGCCATTGACACATTAATTTATGTTTGCTAACGAAATGGTAATTGAGGTTTTTGTTACTCGTACTGAACTTTAAAACTAGGCGACCCAACGATTTACGTTTAATTTCATAGTTTGAACTTTTTGATTTCAAAGTTGGACTCATCTGCTCCTGTGTCTATTTTGCATTCAAGGAATTTGAATAAGAACATGAACCATTTTTATTTGATTCATTTGTCAAGTGTTTGATGTGGTGAGAACCTTTAGTTGCAGGGACTATTAATTCTTTATATATATGATCTTTAGATTGGTAGGCTTCCAATGGAGTGGGCTAATTGGGTAGTGAGCCTTTTAAAATTTGGTAAGGTCAAAATGCTAGACAAATGTGTAGCCGACCACCAGTTCTTCAAATGATACAAGATATTATGCTCTATGTAGTTTTGTTTGACACTTATATGGCTCTTTGGATGGAAGTGTTTACATTCACAGTTCAATATTCATTGATGTTAACAAATCCACTTGGCGTATTGGTTCTTCTCCAACTTTTCAGACACTTGACAATCAAACCTTATCAAAGGCACATAACACATTTTCCTTTTCCAATAACCTTTACTAGATTGGAGTTTAAAGTTTCCAAAATTTCAATATCACTCATATATCTTTTGATAGGCGGAGTTTTCTCCTGAGGAACTTAATTCTCAAAACGATCACTGAATGTAGAGAGGTATGTACATCTCATTTCCTCCTTCAAACTCATCTGATATAAAATCTAAGTTCTTTTGTTATGTGGCTATCAAAGTACTTGACGAAAGAGCAGCATTATTGGCCATATCTAAAAGAAGAAAAGATTGTGACAGTATCAAGATCAGAATAAAGATGATGAAGATGCTATATGAATGGGATTGTTGGCTCTGTAGATTCATACAACCTGAAGGAAATGGAAGCGGCAAGTACACAACATGTAACTTGAGACAATATCAGAAACAAGCTCTTTATTGGATGTCTGAATCTGAAAAAGGTATTGATGTTGAAAGGACATTTGAAACTCTACATTCTTTTTGGGAAGCTTATAGAATCTGTGAAGAATAAGTACTTATCTCAAATGTAAAATGAGCTTGCAAAGTGTAGATGTTATTTTATCTATGTAGAATCTAGGATACCACTTTTTGGAGGCTTAAGGTTTGTAGACTTTCAGTTCGTATCAAAGTTTAAGATAGTGTCTCAACTTAAAATATATTTCGGTTATATTCGAGTTCGTCTACAGATCTGAAGAGTCCGTCAGAATAAATTTTATTAGAGATCTCTTTTTCTCTTTTCTTTATACTAGGTTTCTTTTCCGTGATGCGCGGATTATTTATCCAAATTTTGTTGTTTTTTACTATCATCAAAAATATTTTTGTTTTGGTTACATGAGATATTTATTTATTTTTTCCTTAACCGAAGTTATGTTTTGGTGATATTATGTTTGAAACTAAAAATAAAACGAAATGTTATGTAATTTGTTTTCGAGATGTGAGTATGTTTTGAATTTTTTAAGAACATTTTAACAATGTGGAGTATATGGACTATTGTATCATTACTTCTTAATAATTTTATTTTATATGAAATGGGGGTGTTTTTTTTTTAGCAAAATGAAATGGGGGTGTAAAATTGTTTTTTCTTATTTAAGTTGTATAATTAGTTACTTATTTTTTATATATTTATTATTGTTTTGTATTTTTCTTCGGCTAAGTGATAGCACTTCAATTTTGGTATTTTTACATATCATTTCTT
>OVAV01000180.1:0-18647 GCA_900406375.1 Iberis amara | reverse complement strand
GCTGAGAAGTCTGCTATTGAGAATGATGTTGTAAGTACTGTTGTACATTGCTGATTAGGTCTCACCATCCATGGATTTGATTCTGACTTTTGTTGTCTGATTTAGAAATCAAAGATGGAGAAGACCATTGAAACGCTTAGGACTAGTTTTAATTCCATAAGGACAGGAAGAGCCAATACAGCAATGCTAGACAAGATTGAAGTATATGATTTATGGATTCTTTATGCAGATGCATTTTCCCCCCATTTCTGAATGATGTTTACGTCTTTGGTTTTTCAGGTGGAATACTATGGAAGTCCGGTAAGTCTGAAAAGCATAGCCCAAATCAGCACACCCGATGGAACTTCTCTTCTGCTTCAGCCATATGACAAATCCAGGTACGTGCTAGATGGATGGTGCTCTTTTATGCTTGTTTTCTCTTGGTAGGTTTATTTGATATGATCCCAATTCCAGCTTGAAGGCTATAGAGAAGGCCATTGTTAGTTCTGATCTTGGAGTTACTCCTAGTAACGATGGAGATGTGATTCGATTGTCCTTGCCTCCCCTCACATCTGATAGAAGAAAGGTATCACTGGTTGATTTTGAAGGTCAGTAATTCTGCAATTGTGCCTTAACGTTTTGATTGACCAATGCAGGAACTAACGAAAGTTGTAGCAAAACAGTTTGAAGAGGGAAAGGTAAGTGTTGTTTGTCTCTCTTTTAGATCATGTACTTGAACTCTTTATGTTCCTTGATTGCCCCTCTCGAATTCTTATAGGTTGCACTGAGGAACATAAGGAGAGATGCCTTGAAATCTTATGATAAACTCGAAAAGGTTTAAATGCAATTTAAAATTTATTGCTTCTTTTTTGGCTTCTTCCTACTCGCTTGTCAACAAGCATCATTGTTTGGCAGGAGAAGAAGCTATCAGAAGACAATGTGAAGGATTTGTCAAGTGGTATGCAGGTAATCAGAAAACATAAAGAGAGAAATATTGATAGTTAAGAGTTGCTGACAAAACTTTAATTTTGTGTTATTGATGATAATGGCAGAGACTAATTGATATATACATGAAGAAGATAGAGGAGCTCTGCAAACAAAAAGAAAAGGTATCGGCTGCTACATATTTTTGTTGTTGTTTTTGATCCATTAAGCTAGTAAGAGTATCTATTACTTACAACAAGTGTCAGAAAACAGAGTATAGAATGTTTTCCTTATCTTATTCAAAGGCAAATCACCAACTATTTATACAGAGTGTTTAACCTTTCTTAATTACATGTAAACGACTAAAATGTACACTATGATATTGGTATATCATAATACCCCTTCAAGTTGGAGAGTGAAGGTCCCGAAGTCCCAACTTGAGAAGAAACTCGGCAAATTCTTTCTTTCCTTGAGCTTTTGTTAGAAGATCAGCAAGTTGTTGCTGTGAGGTAACATGCTTCGGCTTGATTGTTCCATTGACAATCTCATCTCGGATAAAATGACAGTCATTCTCTACATGTTTCGTCCGTTCATGCATAACCGGATTCGCACTAAGATGAATCGCAGAGAGACTATCGGAATACAAAGTGATGGGTGTTGGTACCTGTATACCGAAACAATCTAACAAATTCCGCATCCATAGCAACTCTTGAACCATATCAGACATTGATCTATATTCGGCCTCAGCGGAAGATTGAGAAACTGTTTGTTGCTTGCGAGTTTTCCAGGATACAAGCGAATCACCAAGTTGTATAATCCAAGCCGTTAACGAACGGCGAGTGAGAGGACAACTCGCCTAATCCGCATCACACCATGCCGTTAGAGATAGAGGCTGCTTTGCCTTAAAGATGATCCCTTGACCCGGATGCCACTTGAGATAGCGAATCACACGAAGTGCCGCATCCCAATGTTCTTGCTTTGGCAATTGCATAAATTGGGACAAGACATGAATAGCATATGACAGCTCCGGTCTCGTTACCGCAAGATAGATCAACCGACCAACCAATCTACGATATCGAGAAGGGTTATAAAGTGTCGGACCTGAGGCATGAGCAAGACGGTGATTCTGATCTATTGGAAAAGCAGCCGGTTTTGATCCAAGAAGACCATGTTCAGAAATAATGTCAAGAATATACTTTCGCTGTGAGAGATAAATGCCGGTATCATTCCACGCAACTTCAAGGCCAAGAAAATATTTAAGAATGCCCAAATCTTTCATTCGAAAACAAGTACTCAAATATGTTTTGAATGTAGAGATGAGAGTAGCAGAGTTACCCGAGATGATAAGATCATCGACGTAAATCAATACATGTAGATGATCACCATTTCTCTGTAACGTGAATAGAAAATAATCTTGGCGAGATTGGGTAAAACCATAGTTGAGTAAGGCGGAAGTGAGCTTTGCAAACCAACATCGTGGGGCTTGTCGAAGACCGTATAGTGATTTTCGGAGGCGGCAGACTTTGTTCTTAGTAGTGGTGCGAAATCCCAGTGGCAATTTCATATAAATTTCCTCATGATGATCACCGTGCAAGAAAGCGTTATGTACATCCATTTGATGTATTTCCCATTTCCTAGAGGCTGCAATTTGAAGAAAACATCTTACAATAGTCATTTTTGCAACTGGTGCAAAAGTCTCTGTAAAATCCTCTCCTTCAATTTGATGATTCCCAAAAACAACCAACCGCGCTTTATAACGTTCAATTGAACCATCAGATCTGTGTTTAATACAGTAAACCCACTTACAACCGAGAGCCCGTTTCCCTGGAGGTAAATCTTCTATTGTCCATGTCTCATTAGCTTCGAGTGCGAGAATTTCTGTTTTCATAGCATCTTGAAAATGTGGATCATGGACAACTTCTGAATAATGCTTCGGAGTTGTGGAATTGGATATGGCAGCAAGAAAAGCCGTGTGAGATGCTGAAAATCTCGAACAAGACACAAAGTCTTCAAGCGGATAACATGGGGTATCATGAATCGTATTTGCAACAAAGTCTTTGAGTCTTGTAGAGCGAGTACGTTGCCTATGTCCTCGTCCTAAGTGTTCAGTTTCAAGAGGATTAAGAGCAGCCGGGTCTGAAGCAGCTGGAATTGTCTCAGGAACCTGTAGTGTTATATCAGCAACTGTTGTTGCAGTATCAGCAGAAACAGGCTGGTTTGTCTGGGTTAAAAGTGCAGGTTCAGGAGATGGAGGTGCGATATCAGCTTCAGGTGCAGGTGAGAGTGTTGCATCAATAATCGGTGGTGGAGCAGTGATAATTACAGGAGCATTATCATCTGAATTAGGAACCGGCAACATGTCAAGTGCAGCAGGTTGAGGTGATTGTGAGACTGTTTTAAACGGAAATTCGGACTCAACAAACACCACATCTCGCGAGACAAAAACATCACCGGTGTCTAAATCATAAACTCGCCAGCCCTTCTTCCCAAACGGGTATCCAATAAACACACATTTTCGAGACCGAGACTCAAACTTATCACCACGTAGAGTCTGATTTTTGGCGTAACAAAGACAACCAATTATTCGAAGATGTTGAAGAGGAGGAGGTCTGGAGTAAAGCATATCAAATGGAGTTTTACCATCTAAGAGTCTCGTAGGAGTACGGTTGATTAAATATCCAGCCGCAAGAATACATTGAGCCCAAAATTCAATCGGTAGATTCGCTTCAAACCGAATAGCTCGGGCAACATTCAGTATATGTCGGTGCTTTCGTTCTACTCTACCGTTTTGTTGAGGTGTGTAGACACAAGACGTTTCATGAATCATTCCATTATCCCGGAAATACTCAGTAAGAGATACAAACTCACTTCCATTGTCACTTCTAAAAGTTTTAACTTTAGTTTCAAACTGCCTTTCAACCATTGTAAGAAATTGTTTGACTTTTGTTGGTGCAAGTTGCTTATCAGGTAGGACATACAACCATATTGCACGAGTATAATCATCCAAGAGAGTGATAAAGTATCGAGATCCACATAGTGCAGGAGTTCTATAAGGACCCCATAAATCTCAGTGAACAAGTTCAAAAGCCTTAGAAGTCTTATTCAAACTAGTAGGAAAAATTGCTCGAGTTTGTTTGGAGCGAAATACAAACGTCATATGCTTTAGTGTCTAACACATCAGAAGTAGAGAAATCAGAATACGGTAAATGAGCTAAAACTATCGGAGATGGATGTCCCAATCTACGATGCCATACACTTCGCGAAACACGATCCGTGCACCCAGACACTGTCATTGCCACATCCACACACCGAAAGAAATAAAGTCCATGTATCTGCTCACCCGCTCCAATCAGGATCTTCGAGATACGGTCCTGTATTGCACAGATCATGTCATTAATCTGAAAAATACAGGAGCTCTCTCGCGTCAATTGCGAGACTGAGATTAAGTGACAGTTCAATCCCTTAACAAACAGAACGTTTTGTAAACAGATTCTATTTCCTAACTGAACTGAACCACGCTGAACAGAGGTGGTAACACGTCCGTCGGGCAGTGTAATGTGTATTGGTGACATCGAGCAAATCTCAGTCAAGAAATCAGAGGATCCGGTCATGTGATTTGTCGCACCAGAGTCGATAATCCATGATTCGGCAAAAAACGTACCTGATAATGATTGAGAAGAAGGCTGTTTTCGATCATCAAGCAGTTTCACCAACGTACGCCACTGAGTCTCGTTTAAGCCGTTAAAGCCTGTATCAACAGTAACATTGTGAGCAGAAACTGATGTTGTATTTCCTCGAACAGATGCATTATCGCGTGTAACAGAGGATGCAGAGGCAGTTTATTTTCCACGAGCAACAGTGTTTTTGTTCCGAGTGCGATCATTCCACCATGGCGGATAGCCAATCTGGCGGAAACAATGATCAGCCGCATGACCTTGCCTTCCACAGCTTGAGCAGGTAATGGACTTATCACGAGAATCAGCATTAATTGGATTCTTTTTATGCGATTGAACCACAAAGCTGGCTCCATCAATGGGTTCATTGTACGTGTGAGCAGAAACCCTAGAGTCTTCTTCATGTGTGAGAGCATTATACACATCATCCAACGAAGGAAAGGGAATGCGAGAAAGCATAGCAGACCGAAGATGATTGTAACTCTCATCAAGTCCTCGAAGAAGTTCATGAACTCGATCTTCATCACGTTCCTTTTCGAGTTCTGCATTCAAATTACAAGTACAACCATTACATTTGCATTGTTTGGGCTGTCTGTAATCCATAAGTGTATTCCATAGTTTGTTCAATGAGCCAAAATAAGCTTCAATAGACTGTCCATTTTGACGAGTGTTAGCAATCTCTGTCTTAATCCGTTGAATCTTGGATCCATTTTTGATTTGGAAACGTTTTTGTATGTGTTCCCATAGCTCCTTTGCAACATCTCTATGAGACAGATTTGATCTCACTGTTGGATCGATAGTCAGTTTGATCCAAGAAACCACCAATGCGTTGTTGGTCCACCAATCTTCCAAATCGGCAGAGGTGGCAGCTGGTTGAGGGATCGAGCCATCAACAAATCCGTATTTCTTCCTAGCCTTTAGTGCAAGTCGAAGACTAGCAGCCCACTCATCATAGTTAGGTCCACGCATAAGAGGTTGTGAAATGATACATCCCGGATTATCGCTTGAGCTTAAATCATAGGGTGAGATTGTCTTCCTCTGAACAGGAACCGATTCAGTCATGATGAATGATTACGAAGAAACAGAACGGAAGAGAAGAGATGAACGTCTCAGAGTAAGGTGACGGCTACAGATTATTAGAGAAAAACCCTAGTCTCTGATACCATGTCAGGAAAACAGAGTATAGAATGTTTTCCTTATCTTATTCAAAGGCAAATCACCAACTATTTATACATAGTGTTTAACCTTTCTTAATTACATGTAAATGACTAAAATGTACACTATGATATTGGTATATCATAATAACAAGCCTTATATTTTATAATGAAATCACAGGAATTGTTGAAGGTGTAACTGAAATGGTAACTCAACCATCTACTTTTGTTTGGTTATTGCCTTTGGGACTCGAAGCCTGTCTTTATATTTATGATTTTGTTTCTTTATCAAAGAATCTCTCCCTGTACAGCAAGCCCTTGTTTGTTTATTTGAAAAGACATGCATGCATCGATATGCGAATGTGGTGTGTCATTTTAAAGAGTAGTAGTATTACTTTTTCGGATGATTAATAGCATTAAAGAAAAGATTTGTTATTAATAAATGATCCCATACACCAAGGTTTAAACCCATGATGTAGTATTTTATTACTAGGCTTCATGGGATGAGTATTTTAATGTCTGTTTGTATGATAAAACAACATTTTATATATCACTAATTATTTTACTAATCTTTACTCAAAAGCATTGATATACTTTTTTTTTAAGTCTATTATCGTACGTCAAGTGGCACCAAAGTATATATATAAAAGGTAGGGTCAAAAAACTAAGTATTTAACAATAATTTTATAATATTCATTTTTCCGTTTGATTGGTAAAGAAATAACATAAGTTCAAAGAAAATTATGTTTTCAAACAAAGATTATTCTAACATGCACAAACAGTCAAAGCCGTCCATCTTTTATAATGTGCACTTAGGCAATATGGACTTTTTTAATACGATCATGGTGTGAAATAATATTAAAATACATCGCATAGTATTTAATTACATATGATGGACTTAAATAAAAATAAAAAAACGAGGTAAGTATATATGAATATTATAACGATAAAGATTAAGTAGTGGCTTTTATTCCAATAGAAAGTGACGTATCTGCCATGCTGGCATCTGAAGATCGTAACCGTACAATCATAGCATGATCCAACGGCTAAGATGGAGAAATTATCATCATTTGAAGATCTGAACCGTCTCATGGCTCTCTTACTCTCTTAGGGAAGTGCAGAAAATATAGGAAAAGATGAGAGCACCCAAATGTCACCATTGACGCCGGAGTGAAAAATTATTCTCTCTCAGTCTTAGTTCATGGTAGTTTCGTTGGTGTAGCTTGCATGAATGGATCAATCCAAGGAAGCTCAAAGATCATCGACAACCATGGCTGCTTCAAATGGAGTACCTAAACGAAGACAGAGTTCCTCAGGTATTACTTCCATCTATCATCCTAGTCCTTCTTCCTTATTTTTCAGTATCTTCCGATTTCTGATGGTTTTTTCCTGCGTGTCAGAGAATGGTCGCAGACCGGAGAAGAAAGATAAAGATGCGGAATCGTTGAATCGGAGCAAGAGGAGAAGAAGCGAGAGATTCGCGACTAGGAATGAGGGAGTTGTTCATCGGAGGAAGAGCTTCACGTCAGGTCTTAAATCCAGTCATGCGGCGTTTTTGAATGTCGCCGCCGAGGAAATAATCGGTGTAGCTGTCCCGAGAAAGGCTCGCTCAGGTTAGATCCTCATTTGATTTTTGTTATTAAACTCTAAATTTCGAGATCTCTTCGTAAATCTTTCGAGCCTTTTGCAGCATGTATAAAGAGGTCACATAACTGTCCAGATTCGTCGGGGAGCTACAGCTTTGAAGCTGCTTCACCTTCTTCTTCGATCAAACAAAAGAAGGTATGTTCACTACATAAATGTTTCCGGTCGATTTTTTGAAAATATTGATTCCTGATGTTTCTTAGCATGTAATCGGATCCAAATCCCGTGTACCAAAGCCACCGAAATCCACCGTTACGATTGAGGACGACTTGGAGATTGAAATAGCAGAGGTTCTATCTGGATTGAAGAAACAACCTCATAGCTCCATAAACTCATCGGAGGTTAAAGGTATTAATTACATAGATACATGGATCCTTCTTCCTTCGTGATCATCTATAATATCAGTATTTTTCAGGTGATTTAAGAACCTGTAAAGCTCAGTCAGAGAACATTGATAAATCCACAAATGGAACTCTAACATCAGTAGCCTCAGTAGAGCAAAAAACACCTATCTTCTTTGATTCTTCAAAGTCAAATGGGTAATTAGATATTTTGATATTTTGTGTATTGTTCGACTCATCTTTCTTCTTTTTACTTATGTTTAAAAATTTTGACTATTTTTGGGGGATGCAGAGTGTCAGAGAGCAATGGTAGTAAGCTCGAGATTAATTTGATGGTGAGAAATTAAGATTTTAGCTACTGAGATTGTGATGGTTGCAAATGTACTAAAAAGATCATTTTTATGTCAATAGGTTCCTCCTCCCTCACCAGAGAGAGTTTCTCTTTTTGATTCCATTGTTACTAAAGATGACTGCAAGGCAAGTCTATGATGATTTCAGAAGTTTGTGCTGTTAAGCTTCTCGGTTCTTTGTGGTTTATAATATTGTTTCTGTTTTGCTTAGTGCAGCAAGATGGTTCCGTAAAGTGCAAAGAGATGACTTCTGAAGAGGTCAAAGTCGAAAAACGTCAATGCTTGAATCTTGATCTAGAGACACTAAGCCAAGAGACTGGTAATCAAACTTTGAATATGATTATGAATCACCATGCAAGTTTTGGCTTCTTAAGTTGATGATTTTTCTGGGGTACCTTGTCTGACTAATGTTTGTTTCAATTTCAGCTCAGCCGAGCTCAGTCTTACCTTTAACAGTAGCTGCAGGCAGTTATGGACACCGGTTTCAGAACGGGAACAATGGATCAACTACATTAGTGCAGGTATATGTTATTGTAGTTGCCTTTGTTCTTCATTTATATTTATGTTGATCATAGTTTCTTTTACTGGTTTGGACTATAATTTCTTAACAAATGCAGGAGGCTCCATTTTCTGCCTCTCAGCCTAGTCCTAAAAGGTGTGCAACACACTTTTTCATTGCCCAGAACATTCAGCTACATCAGAAGTTTGTCAAAACAAACCATCTTTCTCAACCAAACAAAGCTTCTCTTTATCAGAAAAGTGGCGAATTGAGGCCAGCAGCTGGAATCCTATCCTCGCAAGGAAACTCTCCTATTCTCAGATTAAACTCTCAGGCACAAGATAGAATTGAGGTTGCGCCTAAGGATAAAGCCTCTGAAACTGAAAGTGGTTATGTTAGTAAGGTGGTATGTATTTCCTTCTTGTCAACTATTTTAGGTTTATGGCAGTGAACTTTTGTTGGAACTGCGCAAATGTGCTTTCTGGTTTTCCTCGAATAAAATCATTTTCCTCTCTTGACGCAGCCTGCTCAAGCTTTTATCTTTCCACCAAATCACCATTTGCAACCACCAGTCATGGTACCTTCTAAAGCACCACGCCCAACAAATATGGCTGTTAACAATCCAAGTTCATCAGCAAGAGAAGGTTCTCCTTACTTCACAGCTTTTCCAGACAATGCATATTCCTTTCAACTGTCTTCAAGCATCAGAGGTCAAGCATTGCCTTTCATCAATGGGTCCTTTTATTCGCCGCAGAAACTGAGTCATGACCAGAAGGCAACAAGCTGTTCGTCGTCATCTCACAGGCAACTACAACCACAAGTTAGTTTGAATAGTCTTCCAAGCCAACACCGTCAACAGTCTCAAAAGTCTGAAGCTGGAGATACATCAGATTCAAGGGGTAGCCACACTCAAAAAGGAGGAACAACATATGGTCAGATCATGACATCCACGGTGCAGCCACAAAACTTTACTGTGTCATTTGGCGGTGGTTCTGCCTCTGCAAGTCTGAATTTCTCTTCCAGTGGCTACCATGTCGTATCTGCACCTCCTCTTGTTCATCAAGCAAGTGACTCAAAGACAGGACGTGGAGGGAAGCCTCCAGCTATGATGAATGGACAGACGCTGGTTTTTGATAATCCATCGAGAACCCTCAACTTTGTTTCTGGTACTTGGCCAACAAAAACAATAGATGGAGACTCTTCAGTGTTTATGCAGCAATCTGGTCGGAGTAAAACAACTCCTCATTCTCAAGCTGAATCTGTTCCTCCAATGACATCCTTCGCGCCTTGCAATTACTTCCAGTGTGGACAGACTCAGATTTCTTTTGCAGCACCATCAAAGTTGCAACAGGGGAGAATAACAGCAAACTCCAAGGTCAACAAATGCAAAACCTTGCCATCATCACATGTTCCTTCTTCAGCTACACACACACAGGATCAGCCAGAGAATTCAGCTTCTCCAGTTTGTCGGAGTAACCTGACACCGATCATTACTTCCTGCCCGGGTCGTTTCTAGTAATTTCATGAAGCCACCATTTTTGCATTGTCTAGGGTGCTGCTAACAAACACTTCGGGTCTATATATTTTTAAGGTTTATAAATTGTTTATTGTTCTATGGATTCCATTTTCTTACATCATGATTGGTCTATATATATAGACTAACAAAACTAGTGCTCAGGCAATGATTCTTTTCAAATAGTCCTCCGATTACAAAAANCCCCCGATTAAAAAAAAAAAAAAAAAAAACTAGATATTATTATTCTTCTTCTAAACCTCTTGAGTTAGTTGTCCATGGCAAGAGCAGCCACATTGTCTAGAAAATCTTCTCTTGCATTCTTATCAAATGGTTCTTCACCAATGTACAAGTCTAAGATTGACCGACACAAGAGTTTGCTCTTCACGCTCCCGACATGGTTGCCTTCAACTGTTAAACAAAACATTGGAAGGTTGTAATTAGATACAAATAATAAAGGAAAAGACATAATCAATAGACAGAATCTTACTTGCTACACTGAGGGCATATCCTGGTTCTTGTGTCAAATCAATTGTGGAATTTCTTGGAATTTTGTACTCATCTTTGAACAGGCTAGTGAAGCTACAAGTGTGTTTGATGTTTCAGCATCTAAGCACATAATCATAACTAAAGCTCGAATGTGTGTGTGTGTGTGTTAGTTACCTTTGAAGCAAATCATCGTTGTCCAATCCACCAAATTTTTTGAGTCTGCTTCCGACAGATTTTTGAAAAGCATTGCGCACAGAACGGATGTTGAGTTTGCTGTAGACAATTTGTAGCCTTATAGTCATCTTAATATCAGCTTCAATGATATCATCAATGAATGCTTTGTTTCCTCTGAGCTCAGAAGCTGGAAGATTTGTGTATTTCTCACCCACAAGTTTCTTCACATCATCACAATCAGCATATATGCCTAAACCAATTCCAAACTCATATCAACATCAACTAGTATAAAGCCCTTTCCAGAAAAATTTACCAATTTCAAGTAAAATGAGACTAAATTGGTTGAATTGTACCGAATGCGTAAACATCGATGTTCTTCAATCCTAGCAAGCTCTTCTTCCTTAGACCCACGCCCAGTAATCGCCGGGAATCTCCGATTGTAGCCGGAAACGAGAAACCGGTCTTAGGTTCAACAACAGGTTCGGAGCTAACATCGGCGAAAGTTACAGATCCCCACGGTAACAGAGACGAAGGTTGAGAGGAGAACACCCAATCCAGAATTTGATGTCTGTGATTCTCCGACGACGTCACCGCAATTGTAGCTCCGGCGGCGGCAGCGCCAACGGCGACGGCGACTGCGACTGAGGAAAAAGAGAATCTGGAGAATGACGGGGCACGCGGTGGCTGAGAAAACGAGAAAGGGAACCGAAACGAAACCATCGTCTTGTTTGTTTGTTTGTTAGTTAGATCACTCACTTTTTGCTTTTTTGATTCTGAGTTAACATTGAAAGTACATCTTCGAAGCACCATTGAATAACACGTGCCTCTACTCTTATACGAACATTCTTGATGTTGGGCTTTCCTCTTCTAAAAATTTACATGATGGGCCTTTCTTAATTTACGTAAAGATTTGTTTTCTATCAAAAATCCCTTCTACGCCCATGTAAATCATCTGTCCTAACTTAAAAGAAGAGTTGTGGTCGAGAAACGCTCGTAGTGTAGTGGCCACAGCCACTCTAAGCTTTTTCACCAGGTTTGGAGTTCGACTCCACCATTCTGCGTGTGTGCGGCGTAAGGGCTATCTAGACGGTCTGTTATGCCCAATTGTCGACAAAAAAAAAATGTTAATTAATGATGCATTAAAATGTTTTTAATGTTAAGACAAAATTCATAAAGTGTATTTAATGTCAAGACAAGAATCAGAAAATATATTTAATGTTAAGAGAAAATAGTGTATTTAATGCCAAGAAGACAAGAATCAGATAGTGTGTTTAATAGGCATGTCCATTTTGGATCGGATAATCTGATCCACCACATATCCGATCTATATTTTAGGGTAAAGGTCGAATACATGTAAAGATAATTACCCGTTTGGATCAAAAAAACTTTAAACGGGTAAGGATCAGATAAGAATAATTATTTGGATACCCGAATTACCCGTATACATAACTAAATTTATAAAATTATTTCAAAACATAACAATAATTTCATAAATAATTATAAATTTTGTGTTATAATAAATATATAATTTAATAAACGTTAAAAAAACTTACATAATAGATTATTTTATATCATATTTTTGATTTTATTACTATTTTATTCAATTTTCTAAACCTTTTTATAAAGACATAATATTGTAATCAAACATTATACTATTTTCAAATTTTAATATACATATTAGTTAAATTTATATAATATATTACAAGTTTGGGTATTAAACGAGTATTGATTTTAATTACCCGAACCGTGCCGCTATTATCCGATCCTTAATTTACGGAATGCTTTGAGTATTAATTTCTCATACCCGAACTATTTGTATCCGACCCCTACTATCTATTACTCGATCCATTACCCGAAATATACACTCCTAATATTTCATGTTAGGAATCATATTGAGTGATACTCTCCGATATATAAGGAACTACTTTGTCGTATATCTTTATTATAGTTACACATAAGATCTTGGATAGATTTAAGCTTATTTCTTGTTGTATATATATTGAACGATGTGATGATAATAAAGACAGAGAACCATTTTATAAAGTTCTACAAGATTTCTCATGGTATCAGAGCCATATCAAGCATCTTGATCGATCCTTGGTTCTTTCTTTGTCTACTTTCTTTCTTCCTTGACCTTAAGAAATCGATCATGTTCTATCGATTTCTTCTTCTTAATCATGGCTGATACCGTTGCAACAACCAATACACGCAGGACAATCTCTCCTTATGATCTCTTTGCAGGAGATAATCCAGGCGCTGTAATTTCCAAACCTTTTCTAAACGGCCATAATTATGATGATTGGGCTTCTAGCTTGCGGCTAGCCCTAAGTTGCCGAAAGAAGTACGGCTTTGTCGATGGAAGCAAAACCAAACCGGAAAAAGATCATCCGGATTACGAAGATTGGTTGGCTAACAATCATCTTATTGTCACATGGATGAAGCTAACAATTGAAGATAAGCTTCGGTCCAATATCTCTCACCGAGAGAATGCGAAAGATTTGTGGGATCTCATTAAACGACGTTTCTCCATTATCAACAACTGCGCGCTGCTTTAGCTAACTGTCTTCAAATGAATTCCACCATTGATGATTACTTTGGACGTTTGACTAAGATATGGGATGCTATGAAAGAGTGCTTTCCTAGCAAAACTTGTCAATGTTCAAAGTGTGAGTGTGATTTAGTTGCTGCTAAGGAACAAGAAATTGATCAGATGCGGGTTCATGATTTCTTGTTCGAACTTGATGAAGTTCATGGGACAGTGAGACAACAACTTTGTGCTCAAACTCCACTTCCCACACTTGACACTGTTTATCAAACTCTGGTGCAAAACGAGACTGTTATTTCTAACGCAAGAAAGGAACCTGAAGCAATGAGCTTCGCTGCTCGTCTTTCTTTGTCCACCTCTCGAACCAGAACTGATAATGCACCACGGGAATCTTCGTCTCTCATTTGCAGCAGTTGCGGTCGTAATGGCCATGATGCAGCACGATGCTTTTGAATGATTGGTTATCCGCCTTGGTGGGGAGACAGACCTAGAGGAAAGCTTAAAGACAAGCCTGCTCCTGCTCAAAGACAGTCTGCTCCTCGCATTAATGCGACTCAGGTCGTCCCTTCTAGCTCACGAGCGCAAGCAAATGGTGTATCCCTGACTGATGCAGACCGAGAGGGTCTTAGCGGCTTCTCTGGCTCAGTGGAATACACTTATGCGCGTTTTCAAACCAGAGGCAACAGAAAATTTGAGCGGTAAGGATAATCGTTGGATCATCGACTCAGGTGCAACGCACCACATGACTGGTCGCATAGATCTCCTTGCGAATCTTCAACCAGTTTCTCCTATTTTTATTCTCTTGCCAGCTGGAAAATGTGTGATTGCTTGTCAACAAGGGACTGCGAAACTTACCTCAACATTAAGCTTGCCAAACGTTTATTTTTTTGATGGCTTTCACATGAACCTCATTTCTTTTGGTCAATTAGTTACTGAGAACTACTTAGTTGGTCAGATTATTGACAGACTCATTGTCTTGCAGGACCGCACCTCGAGGACGCGGATTGGAGCGGGTGAGCGTATTGGTGAAGGGCTTTACCACTTCAAAGGGATTGAGACTGTGTTGATTGCTGGACCTGCGACTCAAACTGATAAAGCTTTGTGGCAGCGTCGTCTCGGTCATCCGTCTCCTCGTATTGTGGATTTATTGCCATTTTTCTGGTTTTCCTAGATCTAGTGGTTTTAAAGACGATTGTGATGTTTGTTTTCGGGCTAAACAAACCCGCAACACATTTCCTCTTAGCAATAATAAAGCTTCCTCTATTTTTGATTTAGTGCATTGCGACTTATGGGGTCCATACCAGACTACATCTTTTTGTGGCTCTCGTTACTTTCTCACACTTGTGGATGATTGCTCTCGTGCCTTGTGGGTCTATGTTCTTCCCGAAAAGCGTTGCGTTGGCTCTGTTTTGAAGCAATTTTTTGCTCTCATTACTCGGCAATTTCATAAAACCGTGAAGATCCTTCGATCCGATAACGGTACTGAATTTATGGCACTATCCTCCTACTTTAAAGAAACTGGTATTGTTCACGAAACCTCATGTGTTTACACTCCTCAACAGAATTGACGAGTTGAACGTAAACACAAACATATACTCAATATAGCTCGTGCATTACGATTTCAAGCATCTCTACCTATTGAATTTTGGGGCGAGTGTATACTTACTGCTTGTTTTCTTATAAACCTTACTCTGTCTCATCTTCTTCAAGGGAAAACGCCGTTTGAGGTCCTTTACAATACTTTGCCGTCTAACAATCAACTCCGCACGTTTGGTTGCTTATGCTATGCGCATAACATTGATCACGAAGATGATAAGTTTGCTTCTAGAAGCCGGAAATGTGTCTTTCTCGGCTACCCGTACGGAAAACGTGGTTGGAAACTCTATGATTTAACTACTAAATTTGTTTTCATTACTCGTGATGTTGAATTTTGTGAAGACAAGTTTCCTTCCTCATCTCTGGTTCATGATTCTTCGACATCTACGCAGTCTACAGATCTTACTCCACCATCATTCTGTGTTGATGATGATTTTGTTCCAGTTCAGCAAGCTCCTGTTTCTGATTCTCCATTGCCTTCACTTTTGCAAATAAATTATTCTGCTACTGAACAGGCTTCGGATTCTGCTGTATTGGCAGATACAGGCGACGTTATCTCTGCAACAGATAGCGGATCCTCTTATACTGTTGAACCTGAGCTTGGACGTGGCCTACGATCTAAGCGACAGCCTCTTAAGCTCTCCGACTACATTGTTAACACAGTCTCTCTCTCTCCCTCTTCACCTAGCTCATCTCTGCCAATCATGTCTTCAGGTACCTCTTATCCCTTGTCTTCTTATCTGACTAGTGCACGTCTTTCTCCGTCTCATCGCAGATATGTTCACGCCTTAACTTTGGCTGTTGAACCTCGATCTTATAAAGAAGCTCTAGCTTCTGATGAGTGGCGAAAATCAATGCACAGTGAGTACTCTTCTCTTGAAGACAATAACACATGGGATCTTAAGGAGCTGCCACCGGGAAAACGAGCTCTCAGTTGTAAATGGGTGTTTCGGATTAAACACAAATCTGATGGAACTGTTGAACGGTATAAATCTCGTCTTGTTGTTCTTGGTAATCATCAAGTCGATGGGCTGGATTATAAAGAAACATTTGCACCTGTTGTAAAAATGTCCACAGTTCAGATTTTTCTTGATATTGCGGCAAAGCTGAAGGCGAAGTACATCAGATGGACGTTTATAACGCGTTTTTACATGGAGATCTTACAGAGGATGTATGGATGAAGCTGCCTCTGGGTTTTACCAAACCAGGTGATACTCGCGTATGTAAGCTGCGAAAGAGTCTTTACGGGTTGCGGCAAGCTCCTCGTTGTTGGTTCGCGAAGCTACGTTCTGCTCTTAAGACTAACGGTTTCACTCAATCCAAGTATGATTATTCTCTTTTTAGCTATCTCTCTACTAACGTCTCTCTTCAGGTTCTGGTTTACGTTGACGATTTGATTATTACTGGAAATACACCTGATGTTATTCAAAAGTTCAAGGCTTATCTCTCCTCTTGCTTCCATATGAAAGACCTTGGACTCTTGAAGTATTTTCTTGGAATCGAGGTAGCTCGTAGTCCGGCTGGTATCTACCTATGTCAACGAAAGTATGTTCTTGACATCATCTCTGAAGTTGGTCTCTTGGGTTGCAAACCTGTTGGTTTTCCAATCGATCAGAATCATCGGTTGGCCTTAGCTTATGGTCCGAACATTGCTGAGCCTGAACGTTACCGTCGACTTATCGGGAAGCTCATCTATCTAGGTGTTACACATCTCGCGTATGCTATTCAACTTCTATCTCAATTCATGCAACATCCAAAGGAGGATCATTGGCAAGCCGCACTCAAGATCGTTCGTTATTTGAAAGGTACCGTCGGCCAAGGTATCTTGTTGAGTGCGACTTCTCCTCTCCACTTAACCAGCTGGAGTGATTCGGATTGGGCCGGTTGTCCCAAGACAAGACGTTCTACCGCATGGGTGATTCAGCTCGGTGACTCACCTATTAGCTGGAAAACGAAGAAACAACGTTTCTCGTTCTTTCGCGAAGGCGGAATATCGAGCCATGGAAAACGAAGAAACAACTTCGGTAGTGCGATATTGATCATTCGAAACCTATGACTTTATACTCTGATAGTCAGTCCGCTTTGCATATTAGTGCCAATCCCGTTTTTCACGAACGAACGAAACACATTGAGATGGATTGTCCTTTTATTTGCGATGATATTGATGATGGGATTATTCAAACTGGTTATGTTCCAACTCGGGAACAATTAGCGGATATAATGACCAAGGCTTTGGGACGAAAGGAGTTCGACATATTCAGGTCCAAGTTGGGCATTCATGCTCCAACTTGAGGGGGTATTGAGAGATACTCTCCGATATATAAGGAACTACTATATTGTATATCTTTATTATAGTTACAAATAAGATCTTTGGATAGATTTAAGCTTATCTCTTGCTGTATATATATTGAGCGATGTGATGATAATAAAGACAGAGAGTTCTACAAGATTTCTCAAATCATCAAATCAGAAAGTGTCTTTGATGTTAAGACAAGAGTTAATTTACATAATATGCCTTATCAACTTAACTTTTCACGAGAAGCACAAAGATTTAATTTCTAGCAAAAAGTCCAATTAAGCCTATGTAAATAATCTGGCCCAATTAAAAAAAACAAAGACTTTTTTCAACAGAAAGACGGGAAATGAAAATGGACCGAACATTATATATGTTATCTTGTACGATATCCTTAACATAAGCTTCTGCTTCTCTCAACCAGATTTTTTAAAACAAAAAACAGAGCAGTGAAGACATTCTTCACAAAAATGGCGACTTTATCATCTTCGTCTCTGTTTATCTCCTCTAAAACAATTTCTCCGATCAATAACCGCTTGATCCCAACTTCTCTCCATCGCTTCTCTCTCCCTTCTTCATCTTCTTCCTTTTCTTCTCTCTCTTCTTCTGCTTCTCTCTTCACTTATGCTCTAAGGAGTTCACCAAAGTTATCTCCTCAACGATTTTCCGTTAAAGCAGAGAAGAAGAATGTACTTATAGTCAACACTAACAGTGGCGGTCACGCCGTCATTGGATTTTACTTCGCCAAAGAGCTTCTCTCCGTTGGACACACCGTCACTATCATGACCGTCGGTGATGAATCTTCCGATAAGATGAACAAACCTCCCTTCACCCGATTCTCCGTAAGAAAGAAAAAAAGATGAAAATTTTCTCACTCTCTCCGACCATGGAAGTTAATTAATTAATCTGATTACAGGAAATTGTGAGCGGCGGAGGAAAGACGGTGTGGGGAAATCCGACAGATGTTGCGAATGTAGTTGGAAGTGAAACATTTGATGTTGTGCTTGACAACAATGGTAAGGATTTGGATAGTGTTAAACCAGTGGTGGATTGGGCTAAAAGCTCTGGAGTGAAGCAATTCTTATTCATAAGCAGTGCCGGAATCTACAAATCAACCGAAGAACCTCCTCATGTTGAAGGGGTAAAATCAACCACAAAACACAATAATCCTCACTACTTACTTTTACTAAAAGGGTTGGGCGTTCCGTGTTCGGGTATTTGGTTCAGTTCGGTTTTTTTGGTAGTTCGGATATAGGAATTTAGGATCCATTCAGATATTTTTAAAATTCGGTTCGGGTCCGGTTCCGGTTATTTGGATGATAGATTTAATATACATTCAGATAATTATTTAATATATATATATATATAGATTTAATATACATTTGGGAATCTCGATTCCTATTTGATATTTGACCAAAAATCCTTAGTAAAAATAAAACTAAAATTTATTTTTAATTAATATTGTGTAATAT
>OVAV01000179.1:3664-22840 GCA_900406375.1 Iberis amara | reverse complement strand
TGATTTTAAGAAAGGAAAAAAAAAAAAAAAAAAATGAAAGAATAAGAGAAAACCAAAGTTTATTTTGAAATAGAAAAAATGTTGTGGGATAATTAGAAATGAGGAGGGGATATAAGCTATTTATAGAGATTACGTATCAATGTAAAATTAATCTTCATGACGGCTATTATTCATATAACGATTTGGATGGTGTCGTACTATTTCTTTGATGGCTTGACCATACTATTTCTTTGGTGGCTTGAACAAAGTCTAAGCTTAAACTCACAATCTCCCCCTTAAATGTGATTTTGCTCGAGGTTCTTCATTCCTAGTAGTTCTCGCACCTCTGAGAACTTAACCCTTGCTATAGCCTTGGTGAGAATATATGCACGCTGCTCATTAGTGCAGACGTCGTTTCTCGATACACTCGCAGATGAAATGAAAGTGAGTATCAATGTGTTTGCTTCTTCCATGAAACACTAGATTCTTCATCAATGCAATCGCATATTTGTTGTCGACATAGAGTGTTATCGGTTTTAACTTACTTCTGGTTAACTCGCTCAATAAGTTTCTAAGCCACAATGCTTGACATGATGCTGCAGCTGCTGCCATGAATTCAGCCTCACAAGAAGATAAGGCCACAATTCTCTGCTTCTCAGATTGCCAAGTAATTAGATTTCCGTTGAGATAAAATGTCATCCCTCATGTGCTCTTTCTATCAATGAAATCTCCAGCTAAATCACTATCAGTGAAGCCAACGAGTTCTTCAGTTCCTCGTCCTCTTTTGTACTCAATCTCATAGCTCGTTGTTCCCTCTACGTAGCGAAGAATATGCTTGATTGCTTGTTGATGTAGAGTAGTGGGCTTCTCCATGTAGCGACTAACCATACCCACTGCATGTGAAATATCAGGTCGGGTGTGGGTTAAGTACCTTAAACACCCAATAATGCACCTATACTCAGTGGGATTCACTGAGGTTCCTTCTGCATCCTTTCTGAGTTTTAGCTTTGCATATAGAAAGAAAAATAAAATATTATGTTTTATAATTATAATTTGGTTTGATGTTTTTTGGCTATGTGATTATAATATTTATTGATATAGACATTATTATAAATTGGGGNGCACCTATACTCAGTGGGATTCACTGAGGTTCCTTCTGCATCCTTTCCGAGTTTTAGNAATATTATGTTTTATAATTATAATTTGGTTTGATGTTTTTTGGCTATGTGATTATAATATTTATTGATATAGACATTATTATAAATTGGGGTATTAGATTTTTAATTGCTTATGTAAGATGTTAATGGTGGCACTGCTCTGACTATGACCGTCATGGAAATGTAAACCCAGAGACAAACCCTTACGAAATTGGTCCTCTCTATCTAAAAACAATAAGTTGACATAACTAAGATTGAGTAAAAGAAAATCATAACAAACCCAAAAAACAGGCCCATATTTTTATACATAGAACAAAATAAGAGAGTGGGCTTATTCCAAAATTAAATGGGCTTCCAGAAATTGAAAAAGGCCCATACTTGACCCAACATTGAAACAGAAATCCTAACTCTCCATGTAGTTCCTCGACGCCACCGGCCGCCATCACCCGTACCAAGAGAAATTCGGCAAGACGGACCCACCACCATCCTACTCCATCGATCACATGTTTGAAGCTACAAGGAAAAGTGGGTTCCACCCAATGAAGAGCACTCCGCCGTAAAAGCACCGAAATCCATCTAGATCGGAAACACCATTGCCACAAACCGTTCTAGCAAGGATTGAGAAACGCCGAAGTCAACATGAAACCGAAATTTCGCTGCATGCAACCAGAATAGTGGCAGAAACGCCACCATATGGACCTACAAAAGATACGACAACATAAACAACCAGAAGGATCCATATAGGTTGGCTCGGCGGTAGTAGAGGCACATGCACGGCCAAGGCGATCCCACGGTTGCGAGCGCAGCTTAAAATGGCAATGGAAAGGAGATCTAGAACTGAAAGATGGAAAAACTATATAAAGACAAAAAAAGAAACAAAAAAAAAAACAAAAAGCGGCCGCTGAGCGCCGGCGCAACAGCCAGACACCAGCGATGGAAAGGATGGCTGAGAGGAAACTTCAATCGGTGAGGAAGACGTAATAATTCTATAGAGAGAAAGTGTTGGAAGGTAAGAAGACGCATCTTTAATAATACCAGTATAATTTATCCGTATTGATTTGTAGACTTATATAATATTTTAAATGTGAAATAGAACGACTCAGAGCTAATAAATAAATAAGATTCACAAAGTAGATCTAGGGTTCTCTTGTTGAACCGGCGCCGGCGGCTACCTCAGCGCCGATCGCCAGTTTCTTCGGTCGTTTTTGTATGCTTTTTCGGCTTGTTTTCTTCTCGCAGGTGCGAAGCTCTTTGGTTGGCTAGGAGTCATTTCTTCTCGGTGGTCTTGCTCGAGTAAGGGTTCGGCTTGCTCGGTTCTGGTGGACAACGGTCGCTGGGCTTCATAGCTGACGGTGTGGGGGTGCGTCTCCTATGAACGAATGCTTTCCCTCGGAGGTGCCTCCCCGGTCTCACGCATGTGGTTTTAGCCGCCAGTTCTCTATCCTTCTTCTCTCACATGCGGTGCCTCTCAGTTTAGCCGTTATCTCCGGCTTGCTTCGCGGCATCTTTGTTCGGTGGCTGGTTTCCCCGTGGCTGCTGCTTCGGGTCTTCGGTTGGTGAGGTGAGGTTTATGCTTCTCTGCTCAGGTTTCGGTTAGTTTGTTGTGGATGGCTGCTGACTTAGTTGATGTTGGGCAGAGGTTTCGAACCTGCACTTGCCTTAGTCTGTTTTTCGCATGCTTTTTTCTTAATTTGTTTTGGGTTAAGCTCTAGTTTCAGGTATTGGTTTGAGTTTGGCTGCTAGTTTGTCCTCTCAGTGGTTGGCTTTCGCTCCGCTTAGTGTGGTAGTTTCATTGGTACCTCGTCGGGCTCGATTTCTAGTTGCAGTCTTTGGCATGCGGCTTGCCGGTTTCGGGGTTATTCGCTTCGTGTTTCTACGTCATGGGTTTGATCGAAATCCTTCTTTAGTGAAACATCTCTTTGGCGGTTCCAAGGCGTCTCAGGTTTCGAGGTCGTCTCCATCATGTTTCGGCCAATTTGGGAGCTCTTGTTAACTCCTTGTTTGTTTCGGTCGACCTTTTTGTCTCTGGTTTTTTTGAAGAGGTAGCCCTATTCACCATAGGAGGAATCACAGGAAATGTCATTAAAAAATCCTTAACTGCTTGAATCTGCCGCATGATTAAAGTGAGAATTTATGCTTGGAGTGTTTTCTACTTTTCCCGGAATGTGTTTTACCCTTTTATGCTTTTGGTTGTTGTTATATTTTCTGTATCTCGTTTTTGGACTTGTAACTCCGGAGGGTTGTTCGTGCCGGATTCGTTTCCCATATCTCTCGGGCTTAGATGATTTCTTAAGTTGTATCAAACTTTCTTTTTAATATATTTAAGTGGGAGAAAACTTATATAATATTTTTTGTTTTATTAGTATAAAAAATTATTTTTCTCGTATTTTATAAATTTAGTCTCAAATAAAAAACAAAATATAATAATTATTCTTCGTAAAAATATATATATTGTGGAGAAATGTGACGCCCAAAATCAACTTGTCTTCGGACCCAAAAATCAGGGAGAAGATAGATAAAGAAAAAGGATTCACATTAAAAAGTGAGAGAGAGAGAGATCGAAGAAAAATAAAAAGTGAAGCTTGGAGATAGAATATACACGTAGAGGGTTCTACTCCGTGGTTGCAAACCAAGGACGCACAAGAGAACACGATACTCTCTCTCTCTCTCTCTTGCTTCTTCTCTTTCAATTTCTTTCCCCAATCTCTCAACTTTTCAGTTTCTGGAACTCCTTGCGTCGATTGATCGCTCCAATGTCAAACGAAGAAGACTCTCTTCCGGCATTCACTTTGTTTGGTTCGGATGAAATCGAAAATTACGGTCTGGTGAGTGATTAGATTATCGGATGAGTTCTTCTTTATGTTTGGGATTTCGCAATTTGTGAACAGTTCATGCTCTAATTTTTTGTTTCACGGGATGTTAAATGTTTGATCATCGGAGTCGATTATATGAAAGTTTTATTCTTGATTTTACAGGTCAGTGAAGCTGACAATTCGTTACCTTTAGACATTCACAATCAGATTTTTCAACTTATAGAGAAAGGAAACCAAGCATTCAAAGAGTCTCACTTTGAAGAGGTGAAGTTCTTCTAGTTTTTTTTTGTTGATCGTGCTGCTTTCTTTAGGCATTGCTTGAGATGATCAGAGTAATTGTTAGATCCGTTAAGCAAACTGATTTAGTTATACTGTAGCTTATTGTTGCACTTTGCTTATGGGATAGTTTCTCTGTGAACATGTTAATGATAGTAGCATTAGTTAGAGACTCACCTGAAACATTTTTCTAATAGAATTATTATGCGAGTTCTTTGTAAAGCTTTGATGTTGAAACGCAAATGAGATAGACAAATCGTCTTTTTAATTTGTTTCAGGCGATTAGCAATTATTCAAAAGCCAATTCTATAAAGCCTCTTGATCCTATTGTCCTAGGCAATAGAAGTGCTGCTTATATAAGGTAATGATTTGTAAGAACTTATGCCATCTTTTTGACTTCCAATGGAGTTGTCATTTTGTTTTGATAAAAAGATATGTATTGGATAGTGTAATTATTTTTCGCCCTTTTACTCAGTTTCGAAGATATTGACATATTCTTATCTCCTTCTGTCACCTATCCTTTTTGTTTTATAGATTTGGCCAATATCTGAAGCAGAGATCTGCAACAGTTTCTGAATACAGACCTCTGAATGGTTTTGATATGTCGATGCTTGGGGAAGTATGTCATCTACTTGTATAATCTGTCTCTAGCAGTTGCTATATTTCTGGACTCTGATTCACCCTGGAAAACTTGATATTACCTGCAGCTTGCTCTTAAGGATGCTGACAAGTTAATGAATCTTCAGAGCAGTTCAGTAAAATCATATACTATAAAGGCTTGTGCCCTTATGTTGGTATGTGCTGAGTTACTCTTTTGTATTTTTCAACAAATTATTTCAAACTGTCTTTAAATTCAAGGTACTATCAAGAGTTTCTCAGTCTACTCATGTGTCATTTTTTCTCATTCTGCAGCTAGAAAGATATGAGGTAGCACGCGACACTATCCTCTCAGGTCTACAGATTGATCCCTTCAGGTACAGTAATCTATGAACACCATTCTCAATTATGTATTGATGCCTAATTGAATGCGTCCTTTTTAAAGTTTGGGGTTTCTTTCTGATCGCATGAAGCGATCCTCTCCGATCAAATCTTCAGGAATTGGAGAAGGCTATGCCTACTTCGATGACAAAGATCCATGGAAAGGCTGAGCGATCTGATGACTTTGATTGCACTGTTTGCCTGAAATTACTTTATGAACCTGCTACAACTCCATGTGGGCATACATTTTGCCGATCATGCCTCTTCCAGTCAATGGATCGCGGTAGGTTTATATGGTTGATTGTTTTTCTTTTCCTTAATATTTCTTCATTAAGTATTGTGTTGCTTATTAATGCTTTCTGGAATACAGGCAACAAATGTCCACTATGTCGAACTGTCATTTTTATGACTCCAAGAACATGCGCTGTTAGGTATAAAATGTTGAATTCCTCTCTATTCTTCTTATAGCTCCATTTCGTATCGTGCATGTAAAACTTATATTGGACGCTTTCGCGTTAATAATCTTTTACTGAAGTAACTATGTGCTGGCAGTGTGACACTGAATAACATCATACAGAAAAACTTTCCAGAGGAGTATGCTGAAAGGAAATCAGAGCAAGACACTCTGGTCCACTTAGGCAATGAAAGTATGCCTCTTTTTGTCATGGATGTGATCATCCCCTGTCAGAAGTTGTCTCTTCACATATTTGAACCACGATATCGACTCATGGTGAGCTATTTAAATTTACCTTATGGTTCTGTACACTATAACTTAAGTAGCCTAATCTTTGCGGAGATTTGACGCTCATGTAGTGTAAACTTCGTTCCTGTCTAGTTTTAACAAACTCTTAAATGAGCTTAGACTGTAGAAGTTGTTATAGAAGTCTTTATAAACATAACTTTAGTGAAAAGCCCCTAAAAAGTCAAAAGGTAAAAGGGCCTCTAATTAACCAATAGATTGAAACATCTATGGTCCCTCTAGCTTGCAGTATTGCAGTTGGCATTTATTTTATTCTAAATTTCTCCTTTATATTGTTCTTTGGTTAACATGTGTTGAGTGAAACAGGTTAGAAGAATTATGGAGGGAAATCATCGGATGGGAATGGTGGGTATTCTTTCTTATTCATTGTACGTTCATAAAAGATTCCTGGCTAGTAAAGTTTTCCCATTCCAATGTTCATAGGTAGCTCTTGATTCTGCGACAGGTTCACCAGTGGATGTTGCCTGCGAAGTTGAGATCACAGAGTCTGTTGCTTCTTTTCTATCTGACAATATTTGTTGTTTTTCAGTTGATTATTTTATCTTGAGTATAACTCACAAGTCTGGTAATGTTTTGGAATTACACAGGTGTGATCCCCTCCCAGATGGACGTTTTGTCCTCGAGGTGAATATTATTTTCATTGCTTCTTCTTTAAATCCATATTACTTGAATCTATTAGACTAAATCCCTTATTTCGTGACATACTCACACTCTTGGTACATTCATTGAGGCAATAAACTTGGAGTACGATTTCTGCAGTTGCAATAGTTTTCAGGCTATCTGATATTTGATAGTTGATAAAAGTAGTTTGCATTCTTTTATGTGTTATTATTTGCTTTTTTTCTTTAGTTAATTTGTAAGTTGTCAAATAATTAACTAAGTATCTGCTTTGTTCAGCTGGAAAGCCACAGAAGGTGTCGCATTGTTAAAGCTTGGGATCAAGATGGGTAAGCTTCTAACCGCTCCAAGACAAACACAGTTTTTAAAGCTTGTTGCATACACATTCCCTCATTTCATTTATATTTGAACACAAATGCTTAGCTTCTTATTAACCTTATTTGTATTTCAGGTATCGTGTTGCAGAGGTTGAATGGGTGACAGATATAGCCCCACAAACCGACCAAGAGAAAGCAGATGTATGTATGATTACCAAATCCCGCAACAGCATTATTGCTCTTGTGTTAGGCTAATTCAATACTTGTTTGATTTTACTGCAATGAGTTTATTTCCTTTCTTTGCGACTTCTTACAGCTACAAGAACTGACAAGTAGTGCAGCATCATTTGCTCGGTCATGGCTAGAAAGAGCAAAAGAAGCAGCTAGACAAGGAGGTAAGCCAACTATTCATTAAAGGAGCTGAGACTTGAGAGTTGAATATTTGCATTGCAATTACATCCCTGTCCTGTCCTACATTCTAATAGTTGTACCGCTTTCTTTTGTAAGCAGACAGAAGAAGACTTGAAATACTTCTAAATGTTGAATCTATGGTACCTACACCTCAAGATCCCGAACGCTTCAGTTTTTGGGTAATTTTTTTATCCAATCTGCAGAATATTCTCTAAAGATGGACACAACTCTTAAATTGTTATTTGTTTTGGTATCAGCTTGCTACACTGACAGATAGGAGACCTTCAGAAAGACTGGAGCTACTTCGGCTTCAAGATACTGGAGAGGTACTTGAACATCTGACTTATATCTAGATTTGCTCTGTTCATTTCTTTCTTTTAAATGTTGGAACTTTTTTTTGTTGCAGAGGATAAGGCGCGGATTGATATATCTCCGATCAGTGGAACGAGGATGCAGAATGCAATGAAATGCCATCATTATACATATATGATTAAACTTGGAATCTATTCATATGACAAAAGCATTATTTATTATTATTAAAAGGAATATTTAAGGTAAGAGGGATCCTAGTAGGATCATTATCATCCATTTGTATATTTTGTTTGCAGTCTGTACTGTAACCAAATTACCCTATTGTTCAATGATGGAACTGAAAAACCAAAAGAGCTTTGAAATCTGATTTTTAAACCGCCATTTCTATAACGTCTAACTCCTACTCCTTTTCAATTATGTTTCTACATTAGAAGAACGTGAATGCAATATTTTTTTTGTCAACGGTTGAAATTTGAATGAGAATCGGCTGAAAATAGACGGGAGATTCAGTAATCAATAAATGCCATTATCGAGAAAAACTAGTTCAAATTTTGGTTTGGATAAAAAAGGTATAATGCAAATACAAGACCTCCTCTTCAGAAAATGAAAGTATGTGCAGAGAATGTGGGAATCATGTATATCAACAGATTTCTCTTCCATATCAAATAATTATTATATTATTACGACCATGTTTCTCCATTATCCAGTTTTGATATTCTTTAATTGACAATCTCCATTGACCATCGTGTCTACTAGTCCTTTCAACACGATATTGCCAAAAAGTCTGAAATTTCAGAGCGGTGTAGTTCGGAGAGGTGAGACAGTCTTTTCACTGATTATGAGTTGTGATTAGATAAACCGTGTTTAGTTTCAGGTGAGATGTTTCAGGATGGGTCGAGATCCTCCCGAAGTGGCGGAGGGAGAGGCCGTGGTTTATTGCGCGGTAATACCTTATTCAACTTCAAAATCATGATTCTCTGTGGCTTTGTCACCGTCCTCGTCCTTCTTGCAACTATCAGTTTTGTCAATCTTGGAAGCTCCAACGCTGATTCTGTTAATCAGAGTCTCGTCCAAGAAACCCACCCGATTGTACCTGAGGTCCCATCTGGTTCGAATCCGACTATTACGAAAAACGAACTTCCAAATCAAAACCAATCGGTTTTAGTAAGAGAAACCGATCCGATTGTGGCTGAGATCCCATCTGGTTTAGATCCGAGTGTTGAGAATAACGGATTTCTACCTCAAAACCAATCGGTTTCTCTCGTAGACGACGAAACCGACCCAATTGTTGCTGACATTCCATCTAGTTTCGATTCGTCTATTGGAAACGAGGGAATACCAACTCAAAACCAATTAGCTCCTCTTCCGGAAGAAACCGAAACCAAATCAATTGTGGCTGAGATCCCATCTGGTTTCGATTCATCTACTAAGAATGAGGAAATTCCAACTCAAAACCAATTAGCTCCTCTTTCACAAGAAACCGAACCGACTGTGGCTGAGATCCCATCTGGTTCAGAATCAATCAACTTGAATAAGCCTCCTGAAGTTGAGATTAAACCCAATGCTAATGCTAATGCTAATGCTAATGCTACATACACTCTCGGGCCCAAAATCACCAACTGGGACAGTCAACGCAAGGTATGGCTAAATCAAAACCCTGAGTTTCCTAGTATAGTCAATGGCAAACCTAGAATCTTGCTTCTTACAGGGTCTCCCCCTGGACCCTGCGATAAACCAATTGGAGACTATTATCTATTGAAATCAGTCAAGAACAAGATTGATTATTGTAGGCTTCACGGGATAGAGATAGTGTATAACATGGCTCATTTAGATGAGGAACTTGCAGGGTATTGGGCAAAATTGCCTATGATTAGGAGATTGCTTTTGTCACATCCAGAAGTAGAATGGATTTGGTGGATGGATAGTGATGCTTTGTTCACTGATATACTCTTTGAAATCCCATTGGCTCGGTATGAAAATCATAATCTGGTGATACATGGTTATCCAGATTTGTTGTTTAATCAAAAGTCATGGGTTGCTTTGAACACTGGTGTGTTTCTGTTAAGGAATTGTCAATGGTCATTGGATTTGCTAGATGCTTGGGCTCCAATGGGACCTAAAGGGTCTGTCCGAGACGAAGCTGGGAAGATACTAACAGCTTATTTGAAAGGCCGGCCAGCATTCGAGGCCGATGATCAATCGGCATTGATATATCTTTTGCTTTCGCAGAAGGATAGATGGATGGAGAAGGTTTATGTTGAGAATCAATACTATTTGCACGGATTTTGGGAAGGTTTGGTTGATAGATATGAAGAGATGATGGAGAAGTATCATTCGGGATTAGGCGATGAGAGATGGCCTTTTGTCACACATTTTGTGGGGTGTAAACCGTGTGGAAGCTATGCTGATTACGCGGTTGATAGATGTTTCAAGAGTATGGAGAGAGCTTTTAACTTTGCGGATAATCAAGTGCTTGAGCTCTATGGGTTTAGTCACAGGGGACTGTTGAGTCCCAAGATTAAGAGGATCAGAAACGAGACGGTTTCTCCTTTGGAGTTTGTAGACAAGTTTGATATTCGCAGAAAATATTCGGAAACCAAACCATAAAACTAGGATTACCAAAAGAATGAGTCATACACAGCTTTACGAGATTTCAGGAACAAATGCAAATTCGATTTTTTTTGGTACTGCAGTTAATTCTTCTGCTTCATTGTCTTTTCTGTCAATTCAAGTCAATTTTGCTTGTTAGAGGCTTAGAGCATATCGAATGGTAGGACCTCATTAGAGGTTATAATGATTAATTTAATCAATATTTAGCAATCTTTTAAAAAGTTAAGGACCTTTTTCATTTTTGTGTCTCTAATGATAGGACCACTAATGTGGTTCTTAAGAATTAAAAATTAATTTTTTTTATTTGAGATATTTGAACATAATTTATATAAAAAAATATTTGTACACAAATTTTATGAAACTAACAAATTATTGCATTAATATTTGAACATAAATTTTTTAATTGAAATATTTGAAATATTTCAGGAATTTTAGTTTTTCTTCGGGTAATTTTTTTATTTTCGGGTATNCCGACAAGAACCGAACCGGAACCGAAGCGAATATTAGAAAAATATCGAGTGGGTATTCGAATTTAAGATCCGAATAATTGGAACCGAACCGAATACCCGAAAGTCAAGCCCTACAAAAAATCAAAAAATCAAAACAAAAAAAAAGTCGACGATTGAAAAGAAAGAAAAAAAACAACCAACCACGGACGGACGCGTGGTGGTCCTGATCCGGTTGCAAAAACCCCAAACAAGAGATCAACTCTTCTTCAACTTCACTTTTTTATTATTATTTTTGGTTAAGAGTAGAGTTAAAGAACCGCGTTGGACACGGTCTTACTCATCTCCTTGGTAACGATCAGGTTTGAAGGAACGACTAAGCAAAAACTTGAAAGGTTACATTGGGGATACATACAGTTCTAGTGGCAACATTTTGTGTTTGCTCTACTTTTAAATTTAGAATCGGCTCTAATTCTGAACCTGGTCAAAAATGTTAAGATGCCTACTTGTGTTTATAGCAGTCGATCCATCAACTCATGTCAAGTCTTTTAAAAAAGAATATTTCTTCAGTTTCAAAATAATTATTAGTTTTAATGAAAAATTTTGTTTCAAAATAATTATTGTTCACATATATCCATGTAAAAAATAATTGTATTTGTTGTTTATGATTTTTCATATTCTGCAGAATGTTTGACTATTGGTTGAATTAGTTTTAGTTAATGATATTTTTATATAAATATGAAAAATTGGTAGTTTCGTAATATGTGTCTACTTTTCTTAAATAATAATTATTTTGAAGGAGAGGGAATACCATTTTTCTTTTGGTAGACCTTCATTTTTTCTACTTTTTTTGGCAAATTTATTGCATCTATATTTGTTATTGACATTTATAGATGAAGTATCGGTTTTTTACAAGTGATATTTTAAGTTAACCAAAAAACAAAATAGACTTTTTGATTCAGGATATTTAATTCTTATATTTTTAGTCCGAAACAAAAATTTAGCTATCAATATTTCTAACCAATCGTGCTGCTCCATATGTGACATTAATCTCCTCTAAAGTGCGGTCCATGAATGCTCGGTCCCAACAGGCTCACGACAACATCAACCTTATCGTCTATTCATTTTCTTCTTTTGTTAGTCAGTTACAACCACAACTTTAAAAGAAATGGGTTCACAGAATTAATTGGTTGAGTTTCTTATGGTCATGTACCTAGCTCGATTCACACAAAAAGAAAGAAAGTTTATGATTTTTATTTACTTGATTTACTAGCATCCATCGATGGAACTATAAAACTTTCTAAGAGAACTAGAAACTAAGGTAGAAACAAGGCCGGCATTGAACCAAATGATCGTTGTTTAGTGATTATGAAATAACTTAGTAACAAACAAGACGCAATGCCGCGGCCATATGAGCATGTGATGGTGATTGCATGAAGTGAGAGAGAATATGTACCGCATAAGTGAGATCGGGACGCATAATAGTGAGATAGATAAATCGTCCAATGAGACGACGATACCGCTCCGGATCGGGCAGAGGTGGACTAGAGACGGATGCGAGCTTGTGATTATGTTCGATGGGGACAGGAGAAGACTTAGCATCGGTCATTCCAGCCTCTGTGACAATATCATGAGCATACTTCCTTTGCGAGAGATACATACCGTCCTTGTTGCGCGATACTTCAATCCCGAGGAAGTACTTTAAGGGGCCAAGATCTTTCATATGGAAGTACTTTAAGGGGACAAGATCTTTCATATATAAGCACTTGCGAAGATGAGCCTTGAAGTTGTCCAAGGCCGAAGCATCGTTGGCAACTATGATGAAATCGTCGACATAGATAAGTATGTGCAGAGAGATAGCACCGCGAATCAAAGAGAACAAGAGTAATCTTTGTAATTCTGTTTAAAACCGTATTATTTTAGTGCAGCACTTAACTTGGCAAACCAACATCGCGGAGCTTGTCGAAGACCGTAAAGAGACTTACGAAGACGACAAACCTGAGATGTATTTGAAGAGTGAAAACCCGGCGGTAATGTCATATATACCTCTTCCGCAAGATCGCCGTGAAGAAAAGCGTTATGGACGTCCATTTGATGAACAAGCCATTGTTTAGCCGCAGTAATACCGAGAACTAAGCGAATGGTAGAGATCTTGGCAACCGGAGCAAAAGTCTCATTAAAATCGGTACCTTCTTTTTGACGATTCCCGAGAACGACAAGGCGGGCTTTATGACGTTCAAGAGACCCATCAGAGTTGTATTTAAGCTTCAACACCCACTTACAACCAATAGCTCTCTTACCTGGAGGTAAGGTAGTAATATCCCAAGTCTTATTAAGCTCCAGAGCCTTGATTTCGGTAAGCATAGCATCATGCCAAGCCTTATCGCCAACTGCTTCTTTGTAATTACGAGGCTTAGTGTGTGCCAAAATATTGGACACAAACGCACTATGAGATGTAGAAACAAGAATGTTAGAAATAGAGGGAGCGACAAAAGATAGTGAATTACCCGAGACCAAAGAGGAGGTAGCATGACCGGAGGTAGTGGGTGAAGAAGCGTGAGCTGTAGGTGGGTGTACTATAGGGCGAACGAAGTCCTTAAGCAGAATAGAAGGCTGCTTAATGCGGTGACCGCGTCCTAAAAGTTGCGGAAGACCCGGAGAAGGTGGTTCAACGGGCTCAACAATTGGAGGATACGGTGCAACAAGCTCAAGAATCAGAGAAGATGGTGAAGGCGGAGGTACTTGCACCACATCAGTCACGACAGGCTGATTAAACGGAGCCTGAACCGGTAACAACCAATCATCAGAGGAGACATTCAGAGGAGGAGAAACGACCGTCGTCGGAGCCGGCGTATAAGGACAAGTATCTTCGTGAAAGACAACGTCACGACTAACAAAAAAATTTTGTGTTTCCAAGTCATATAATCTCCAACCCTTTTGACCATGAGGATACCCGACAAATATACATTTCCGACTCCGGGCACCAAATTTATCATTGTCACGCGACCTGTGATTTGCATAACACAAACAACCGAACGTGCGAAGTGAGTCATAAGTAGGAGGACGACCCAAGAGTAACTCATGAGGTGTCCGACCTTTTAAAAGTCGCGTGGGAGTGCGATTAATTAGATGAGTCGCTGTTAGGATACTCTCTCCCCATAACTTGATAGGTAGTTTAGCCTGAAAGAGACATGCGCGAGCAACATTCATAATATGTCGATGCTTTCTTTCTACTCGACCGTTTTGTTGAGGAGTATATGCACAAGAGGTCTGATGATGAATGTCGTGAGTTTGAAAATAATTACGGAGACACATGAATTTTGTGCCGTTATCACTGCGGAAAGTCTGAACCGGTTTAGCGAATTTCTGTTCGGCTAACGCGCAAAAGTTTTGTACCAAACCAGCAACTTCCGACTTAGACATCATTAAAAACGTCCATGTAGAGCGTGAATAGTCATCTACCAAAGTGAGGAAGTAACACACACCACAAGAAGATGGTGTGCGATACAGTCCCTATACATCAGCATGAATAAGAGAGAAACAAGCAGAAGCGTTATTATCACTCAGAGAGAAACGATCTCGGGTTTGTTTTGCACGATAACAAATATCACATTTATTAAATTCATCAAAAACCGCAGAAGTTTTATCACAACCAGAAATCAAATCCAAAGCACTAGTAGAAGGATGTCCTAATCTACGATGTAACAATGCAGCGGAGGGTTGACTAACTGACGTCTTGTTAACCCGAACAGCCTTGATTCCCGTAAAATAGTACACCCCGTCACGCTCCTCACCCGCTCCAATCAGCATCCTCTTGAAACGGTCCTGGATAAAACACAACGTGTCAGTAAATATAGCAATACACCCGGTTTGCTTCAATAGTTTTGAAACAGAAATCAGAGTGCAAGTAAAGTAGGGAACAAAGAGAACATCATTCAAAGCATAGGTAGTCTAAGAATAATGTTCTAGCCTTTGTTGCACGAGAAAAACCACCGTCCGGAAACGTAACGGAAACCGGAGTAATATCAACAACATTAGAAAGAAGGCTAGAATCGCCTGTCATATGGTGCGAAGCACCGGTATCGATAATAACATCACTAAATTTCATGTTACCAGCTAGTTTATCAGTAGTTGAGCCTTGTTGAGCTTGTAGAAGAGCTAACAATTGAGAGAGTTGATTTGAATCAAGGAGAGGTGACGCCGTTTGTGCGTTGTTGGCACGACCTCGTCCCCGATTTTGTCCCTTAGACGGTCTGCCACCTCTTTGTCCAAGACGTGAATCTGATGCACGAGAGCCACCATTAGAGGCATTACGTTTTTGTTGTTTCTCAAGCCACCAGTCGGGATAACCATGTAAAAGAAAACACTCGGTTGCTTCATGTCCTTGACGTTTGCAGCGAGTGCATGATAATGAGGATTTGTCTCGGAATCGAGGACCAGAGACAGCAGCTGTGGAAGGAGTATCGGACTTGACAGAGAAACCGATTGCATAAGCTTTGATGACTTCTTTGCTTTGCACGTTATTGATGTTCTGCTCTTCACGAACAACACGCGAGTAGACTTGTGTTAGAGATGGTAATGGATCTTCACCAGTAATAGTATAACGAATAGAAGAGAACCGAGGCTGATCAAGACCAAAAAGAAACTGATGCACTCGGTCATCCTCTCTTTCTTTAGCTATGTCAGAAGCCGCGACACAGGTACAAGCACGGCTTGTTCGATAATTTTTGAGCTCCTCCCATAATTTAGATAATCGACCGAAGTAATTGAGTACAGACTGCCCGTCTTGTTTGCACCCAGCGATTTCATCTTTGAGTACCTATTTTCGTACTCCGTTTCCAACAGAAAATCTTGATTTAAGACTTTCCCAAAGAGCCGAAGCATCAGATAAAAAGGACACCGTAGAACGAATAGTTGGATCGATAGAAGTTCGGATCCAACCAATGATCATTGAATTGGCTGCTTGCCACATCGCCAAATCAGGTTGAGTAGTAGGTTTCACAAGGATTTCATCGATAAACCCTAGTTTTTGTTTAGCTAGAAGAGAGTTCTGAAGCTCCACAGGCCATTCTTGATAGTTGTCTTCTTTGAAAATTATAGAGGAGATTAGGGCACCGGGATTGTCAGATGCGTTTAAGAGATAGGGAGAAGGCTGTTGTGAAGAGGTATTCACGGTAGAAGACGAAGTTTCGTCAGACATGATTGAAAGAATCAGAAAGTATCACGGCGGCAGAGAAACGAAGAATTAGGTATTCAGAAAATACTTGCTCTGATACCATGAAATAACTTATTGTATGTATTGAAGTGTTGAATAGATTACAAGATGTAAAGAGAATATATAAGGCATGTACAACAAGAATAACAAGAATCCTATTATATAGGGATTCATGTATATCTAATATCCTAATAGATTACCATAGAGAAATCGCTTTGGTGGCCTAGGCCAGTGATCGATTCTTTATAGTGCGGAATTACGAAATCATTTCTTCTTTCCTACTCGAAGTATGTTATTCGACGGTATTACACCTTGAAGAGAGATTAAGGATCTCCGTCCCCAAGCTTTTTTGATTATAAAAAAAAATTACATTTTTGTCACTTTTTATGTATAAATTACGTATTGGGTTATTATTTTTTAAAACCTATAATATTAAAATTGAAAAACACAGCGTTTACAAGCTTTTGGTATAGTTGCTGAATGTCGTTGCGTGTTAATATCAAACTAATAAAAAAATATGAAACATATATTATCTCTATGTGCGGGTCCATGCAGTTAGTAATTAAGTGTTCTTTACCATGCATTTTCACAAGATAATATTTGAGATATATACTAGTATGATGTTTATTGAAGGTACATAAAACATACGTGAAACGTTTTAATCAAACGATCAATTATACTAAAAAGGAGACAAATCAATATACATTTGGAAACACGTTTGATTTACCGAACAAGCCTTTTAAGCACGTGTCAATTATAAATTATCGATTTAAAGACAAAACCGTGACAACCATTATTAACGCGGTCCAATTTTTTTTTTTTTTTTTGCAACTATTATCAATAGTCTATTAACGCGGTCCAACTATCAAGTGGGAAACCAAAAAAGACAAAAGAAAACATATTTTTTTCTGATTTTTTTTACGTGGTCCCAAATTAATTAATGTTCTTAAATTATTGAAGAGATAAACCCTTGCTGAAACGTTACATGCTTGTCATAGTGTTTTTGTAGCGAGTGTACAAGTCAAAACAATAGCGGTAGAGATCATATTTGTCCAAAGATGTGGAGCACCCTTGATAATAAGAAGAAGAGGAAGTCATAGAAAAAGACAAATGCAATAAATCGGAAGATAAATAATATCAATTTAAAGAAAAATTAGCGGAAAAGATCAATATTTGAACATTATATGAATATATATGGTACCTTTTAATATCATTTTTTTTTGTTGACTAGGAGGTGCTGCCTTTTAAGCTTGTATGTTCTACAGGTTTAAAATTCAAATTATGTATTTTAACTATTCTCCGGAAAGTATCTCTCTCGTGTCGTCTTCTGAAAACTTTAAAAGTCAGATTTTTTGTTTGGCGGCAGTGTCAGCAAACGCTCTTAGTCATCGCCTCCCTCTCCGTTTTTACTTTTTCTTGTAATTTATGTCTTTCCAGTAGTTTCTCTCGATATTTCAGTGATATTTTTTTTCTTACGTCGGTCAAATCTTTCGTCGGTGGCGCCGAGGTGGTTGAGAGCAATGGTGATGGATTTGGGACGGATGGACTAGGTGCTATAACTGTAGCTTTTGGTCATATCTGGTTGTCTCCCTTAGCTCTCGCGGTGGTGTGTGGTGTTTCCGGTGTGGTGTCAGGTGAGCGCAGTGGTTAGTGTGGTGGGTCCCTTTCCTTTTGGTAAGTCTTCTTTCTCGACTATGATCGGACTAGAATCTAGGCTCTGCAGATCTCGGGTTTACTCTCTAAGGTGCCCGATTTTGTTGGAGAGGATGGCTTTCATTTCTCAACGGTACCACCGCATATCTCGTTTGCTATAGGGCTTTATTTCCGACTTAGCTAGGATTTCGACCTTTGGTTTGACCTCTTCTTACAGTTAGAGTTTTAGTTCCTAGAGTTTGTTGTGCGGGTCGATGTAAGACCATGTTTGTATCGGTTGCTGTGACTTCCTGAGTCTTTGTGACTCAATATTGTGTGGAAGTTAGGTGTTCCTGGTAATGCGTCATCTTTTTTTTTGTCTCAGCTCAACTTTCACGTTTTCTTGCGCTCTAGTGCGTCTGGCGTTTCTGAAAATTTACAGCTTTTCTCAGTTTCCCTGCTCTGTTTTGTCATATGGTCATGTCTCTTGGGAAGGAATTTGTCTATTGTTTTAACGCTTGTCATTAGTGAGAAGTTTAATTTTAAATTTTTTGTTTTTTGTCTGCTTTTTTTGGCCTATGTCTCCGAAGATATTTAGTTTTTCAGTCGGCTTTGGTCTAGGGGTGGGCATTCGGGTACCCGTTCGGATCCGGGTCAGATTTTTTGATAAGGAGATCTAAAACCCGTTCGGGTATTTTATAGTTTCGGGTCGGGGTTCAGATATTTTAACTTCGGGTTCAGGTCGGGTTCGGATATACGAATTTTTTTATTTAAAAAATCAAATCAAACCAACCTAAAATTTTGTGGTTTGAATCAACTTAAAATTTAATTAGTGTTAAGCATGTTTAATAATTAGTTTAAATATGATTTCTTCTTCTTTTTCCTTTGACTTTATCTATTCTATGAAATTTAAATTATTGTACAAAACTATACAAGATTTTTTCTTATAGTAAATCACTTATTTAGAATTTAATGTATAAATAAATATATAAGATCCAAAAAAGACTCATTAATTACTCCATTAAATTACACAACTTAATAGGGTCGACAAAAATTTCCCCCCTCTACTATTGTTATTTTTTACTTTTCCACCCGAAGTTTTGTCCTCTCTATTTTACATCAAAAAAAGTTTACTCTTTAATATGCCCTACAAACTTTTAAAACCGTTTAATTTTACTCATATTACAGTAAACCGAATTTACCCTAATTAACCAGAAATTTGCGATTTAGTTAATTTCGTTTGGACTGAATCTGGGTTTCAAGCAATGTCCAATTTTGGATCCAACCGAAGAAATTTGACTCAATTGATGAAACTCTGACCCGATTTGGTTTCAGAAGCCCAAAATTTGACATTTAACCTATACCCAAATCAAAACATCTTACCAAATTGGGTCTAAATTTGGGTATGGGCTGAATGTCTAACTTTGAGATTTTAAAACCAAATCGGGTGAAAATTTCATGAATTGGGTCAAATTTCTTCAATCGAGTCTGAAATTGAACATTGCTGAGATCTCGGATTCAACCCAAACACAATTAGCTAAGACGCAATTTTTTGGTTAATTAAGGCAAATTCAGTTTACTGTAAAATGGGTAGAATTAAACGATTTTAAAAGTTGGTGTGGCATATTAAAGATTAAAATTTTCTTGATGTA
>OVAV01000178.1:0-22857 GCA_900406375.1 Iberis amara | reverse complement strand
CGTGGAGTGCTATCAATACTACTTTTTCTTGTAGTGATATTGTGAAAAATGATGAAGGCTATGATGTTTTTAATAGGTTTTATGTATGTTTCGATGCCATTAGAAGGACATGGTTAAGGACATGTAGGAAAATAATAGGCGTTGATGGCTTTTTCTTGAAAGCAAAGATCAAAGGACAATTGCTTGTAGCTTTACGTAGGGATACAAACAATGGAATTTATCTAATAGCATGGAGTGTGGTACAAGTGGAGAACAAAGAGAACTGGTTATGGTTTATGAGGAGACTGAAGATGGACTTGCATTTAATTGATGGTGATGGCTATGTAATGATATCAGATAGACAAAAGGTAACTTATTTGTCTTTACATTTTTTTAACTTTTTATTGGTTTTGAGATTTGGTTTAAGTAGTGCATGTTTTCTATTTAAGGGTCTGATATTGGCTGTGGAGAAAGAGTTACCACAAATAGAGCATAGAATGTGTTAGACACATCTATGCTAATTTGAAGAAGAATAACAAGGGTAAGAAAGAGATGAAGCCTCTGATATGGAATCTTGCATGGAGCTACAATAAAGCACAATACAAAAAGAGGCTTGACAAGATATTCCAGTAGGATACTGGTGTTTACGAGGACATCATGAAGTCAGACCCTAGGGGTTGGACCTTGACATTCTACAAGGTTGGTCCTGCTGGTCCTTTTTGTAAGGATGTGGACACTAACTCCACAGAATCTTTCAATAATACCATAAATAAGGCAATAGAGAAGCCTTTTATTCTAATGTTTGAGTGTGTAAGAAGATTAGCAATAGTTAGGATTGCTACAAGGTCTACCATTGCTCAAGCTCACAAAGGTAACTGTCTAGTATAACTTCATATATTAATTTTGTAATTTTGTTTACTTAATTGACATTACTTATGTACATTACTTATGTGGCAGGAACATGCACACCATATGTGGAGATATTCCTAGAAAGTCAACATAAATAAGCTTCAAAGTGCAAGGTTAGTAGAAGCACATACTTGAAGTATGAGGTGAGGTTAGGAGCTGATTATCACAAAGTTTGTTTCAAGAAGAATACATGTACCTGCAGTAAGTTTGATATATGTGGCATCCCTTATGAACATGTGTATGGAGTCATCCTAGACAAGAAGCTTCAACCTGAGAAATATGTCTGCTCCTTTTTCCAGACAGAAATGTGGAGAAAAAACTACACTGAAGGGCTGATGCCACAGAAGGGTCCACGTCATTGGCCTACAACAAATCAACCTCCTGTTTATGTGCCACCTGAACTAGCTCAATCTGGAAGGAAGAAGGTGACTAAATCTAACAAGAGGAGGAAGAAAGGAGTGAAAGAGTCTCCTATTAAGAAGAAGAGGATTATGCATTGTGGAGCTGCTAATAATAAAAGTAGAAGGCACAAAAAATCTTCTGAGATAAGTATTTATGAATCTCATGGACATTCTTCTCAAGTTGAGCCTTCTCAAGCCTCTGTCAGTCAAGCATAAAATTTTTGGTGTGGAGGTTGTTAATGATCTGTTATGGAGTAGTTTGGGTGTTTGCTTTTGGAGTTTGTGGAGTTTGTTTTTGGTCTAGAATGGGACAAGTTTAGTGTCAATGGGATTTGTTTTTGGTCTAGAATGGGACTGGTTTAGTGTGTATGGGACAAGTTTTTGGTCTCCATTCTGTATGTTTTTGGTGTTTAGAGAACCATGTATTGATGCTAATAGTGCTAATGGTTATTTTGTTAATGATACTAATGTTGGTTTTTGGTCTCTTTTCTATTCTATTTGTTGGATTCACATTGATGACAAATAACCAACATTCATAAAATCGATTAATAACCCAAAACAACATTCATTAAATCAAACTTCATAATCCAACAACAATCATAAAATCGATTACTACAACTACCAACACAAGAAGTACATTGATGACAAATAACACACATAAGTACCAAAACATACGACATTGATGTCTTACATCCAAGAACTAGCTAGAAACCAAATATCATCTTCTTCATCCAATAAAATGAATGAATCCTACAATCAAGATGCAACCAACAACAAGAGCAGCCATTATCTTTTTCATCTTTGATTTTCCCTTAGCCAAGACATCATCTACCTTCTCAAATATCTCTTTTTCAATCTTCATATGAAACCTCTCAAATACTATATTCTCCATCTCGTTACTCTCGGTTTTATAATCTTTGAGATGCTCCTCAAGACTAGCAATTTTTGCATCCATTGATTCAATCTCATTTAAATATGCATCATCAACCCACTTAAAAGTGTGGTTATCATTTGTAAGCTACAAAATTAACACAACCTACCATTTAGTGCCTAATGCATTACCATAAGACAATTTCTGAAGCCAAAAATGTAATTTGTACCATGTTCACAGCAGCATAACCACACTTATAGTACCTACGATACGGATTGGATTCAAATTTTGAAATGAGCTCAACAATTTGTTACCCACAGACACATTTTTTAGGCACTCTGAAAATTCTTCCTCTTGAACGACTACTATGTGATGCAATCGAAGTTCCAAAGACATTACTCATATTCCCAATAGGGTTCTAGAAACTAAAAAATCGAGAATTTTGGGGGATTTATGGTTCTAGAAATGGGTGTCGGGTTGTCGGGTTATCGGGTTATACGCGGGTTCTCGGGTCGGATCTGGTTTTGGTTTACAATGGTTTTTCGGTTTTGTTTACCTCATCTCGGTTTCGATATATGATTTTCGTTTTGATTTATGAAAACGATAATCATGGGAAAATAGGTATTTAAATTTCGAATCAGAGAACTTAGCATTGGATTATAGTTCGGTTGAGAACTATCAGTATATGATACTTCTTGTGGGAAAATAGATCGTTTACCTAAAATATATTAATATGATAAAGTTACTCCTATAAATTAGAATTTTTACTTAAATTCCGTGTTAATATGCTAAAAATTACTTTAACTTATTTAAAATAATACAATGATAAAAATATTTTAATCAAATGTTACTTAGAATACCGTTACAACAAAAATATCTCAAGAGTATTTCAAATATAATTATGATGAAAATTGAAAAATAAATATTTCCACTTTAAAACCAATAAAAATTTAATAGTTCAAAAATATTTAGTAACATACTCAATGGAGTAAATATATTTTATATCAAACTATAAAATATTAATTAGGTTTTGTTAGTTAAAAATATTAAGTAAAATTTTACTCATTAAAAAATATTTAGTAACATATCTCCACTCTATACTGCTGCTTATTGGGATAAATATAAAGTCCTATAATTATGGAATAGATAATAACAACTATAGATTGTTTTTAGGTTTATTAGGGCTTTCATAATGTGTATATAAACCCTTTGATAGTTTTATAATAAAGCAAGTCATTAAGATTAAACAATTCTACATGGTATCAGAGCCATAAATAAACCTAATTTTTCTTCCTCTTCCTTGTTTTCACGTTGAAAACAAGATTTTTTTTTTTCTTTCCCTCTAAACGAAGGCGCGATCTTCATCGATTCAAGAACAAGTGTATCTAGTTGATACACCATCACGTCTGCAAGTTGTACGAATATGTCTGAAGAAAGCAAATCTTTTGTAGTTCATCCGCGAGTTGAAGTTACTGAGAATCCTATGGTTTCTCCTTATACTCTTGCAGCTTCTGATGTATGTGCTGCTAAGCGGAGACAACTATAATGAATGGTGTTCCAAGATGTGGAACGGTTTGCAAGCTAAACGAAAGCTTGGATTCATCAACGGTACTCTCACCAAACCAGATGTCAACGATGTTAACTACGACAACTGGTTAACCGTAAACTCAATGATAGTAGGATGGTTTTGTACGTCCATCGAGCTAAAAGTTAGATCTACTATCACGTATTTAACTGAAGCAAGTCAACTTTGGTTAGAACTTAAACGTCGATTCTCCGTTGGGAATAAGTTCCGTTCGCATCAACTTAAAGTACAACTAGCCAATTGTCGACCAGATGGGCTGTCTGTTATGGAACACTTCGGTAAGCTATCTTCCTTGTGGGAAGAATTACAAGCTTCTCAAACCATAGTGTCATGCACGTTTGGTGCATCAAGTGACTTTGCAAAAGAAAGAGAACAAGAAAATGTTCATCAACTGATCATGGGCTTGGATGAGGTGCGTTTTGGGAGTTTGTGTTCTCAAATCATCTCTCTTGATCCATTGCCTGATGTCGGAGAATTATACTCCAAAATTATTCGGGAGGAACAACATTTGCATGTGTTTCGTGACAAAGAGCAACAACAAGCTGCCCTCAGTTTTGCAACTCGACAAGGATTGTCGGTGTCTTTGTCACGCAGAGAATCACCGGATAGTTCCGGTTCTAGCTCAATTCTCAAAATACGCTCTACTTGTCTTCATTGTTGCCACACCGGTCATAAATGATTGTTGGCAACTTGTTGGATTTCCATATTGGTGGAAAAAAAGGCTGAAAAAGGAGGTCGCGGCCGTAGCCAATCTTCTAGAGAACGTGGAGGACGCAGCTCTACATGTGGTCGTGGCTCATCACAACTGAAAGCTTATGCCACGACTTCTAATGACTCTAGTTTCCCGGACCTTACAGCTGATTAGTGGAACTGGAAGGCACTGAGTCAGTTTGCTCACTAAAAAATTGTCTTCGAACCCTAACGACAAACAGTCTTCTAACTCTAGTTTAAACACAAAACTTGTGATTGTGAATAATAAATCTCAGAAAGTTACTAAAACAAGTGTTAACCCTAGAAAGGTGTAAAACTAACTGCTATGTATTTTGGTAATGTAGTTTGCCTAAATATTTTTTTATTGATAAACCTTAAAAGTTCCGGGCCTTTGATTCATAATCTTCCCCGGTTTCCGGAGCCAACCGTTGATAATAACCTATTAAACGTAAATTACTCATCCAAAAAAATTTGCTCTAGTGACATTTAACACTTTTTGGAGTGCCTAAACCACTAGACCAAAGTCCCTTGCTAATTTGCCTAAATATGAACCGGTTTTTTTTTCTTCTAATTTACGAGTGTCGTAGAATCGATAATGCTGAGTTTTCAACGAATCTGAATATTCTTTCATTACATGCATGGTAACAAAAAGTAGTCGCAATGTTATTACGAAAAGAAACAGACTAATCAGAACATGTTAAAATTTTGTCGTCGAACACAATTTGACGGCAGAGAGGGCAAGAGTTACGCCCGACTAACCACGCGTTGATACAATCTATATGAAACTGATGCCAACAATATGAGAGTTGAGTGATTTGATTATCATTATGATTGTTCCACAAATTCTCCAAACAGATGGCACATATGGATTATGTGTTTTTGATGGTCTTTTTCTATTAGATAAAAACTCTTTGTTCAAAAACGACGTCGAGGGACATAAGCTCAGAATCAGATTGTGGAACATCATCGACATTTTCGTTGGCGTGATAAGAGATGGTGTCAGCGATAACATGTGACAAGTGAGAATCATGGAGACGAGTATCGTGAAGCGCAAAGAGATGGTTAGGACTAAACTCGCAGCTAAAGAGATTCAAAACGATTTGATCGACGGGAAGAAGATCAGACGACTTGGGAAATCTGTGGAAGATATTGATGCGAACTGTGTTGAGTCTTGTGGGATGAACTGATGATTCGACATCTGAGTACCGATTACTATTGATACAGTTTCGCTCTTCTTCATTATCAACAATATCTAAGCACCTAAACTGATTGGGATGAATCGAGAGAAGCGACTGTTATATGATATTACAAAATTTCTTTTTTTCTTCTCTTAGACGATATCCAAGCGTATTTATCGTTTTACCCTCTTGTTCCTATTCGAAACAGGAAATTTGGCTTATTATCAATTTAATTAGTATTTACTTGATTTATTATATATGGATTATGATGAGATTATTCCACTAATGTTTTTTACTCCCAAAAAGTGTTGTTTTATCCTTAATTTTTTGTTACAAAAGTGTTATTTTGGGTTTTCAATATAGAATTTAAATGAGTTTGACTTTCAAACCAAGAGAATAATTGCAGTATTTTTTAGAATATTTTAACTGAAATTTCTTAATCTATATGAAAAATGTGACACTCTTTCAAAAACAGAGGAAGTATTTACTTTATGAATTCTTATTTTTAAGGATCTCTACAAGTAGAGGGCAAAAAATAATATGCCAAGAGTACTCTCCCAACCACAAAAATCGAGAAAGCTAATCTAAGTTCGTTTATTCGGCGTTGGCGTCACCATCATAGCTTTTCGCTCTTGCTCATCGTCTTTTCTTTTAGCTTTATTTTTGCTTTGTGTTATTGGTGTGGAGTTCCGGCCGAGATGTTGAAGTCGTATTCTAGATCCGGCAAGAGCGATTCAGCTTTAAATCTCTCTTCTCCGGCAGTGGGTCCAGTCGTCGGCATTCGACGCTCAACCATCGTCTTTGTTCCCTCTCGGGTTTCTCCTGAAGTTTTATTCCTCACATCTCCTTACCTTCATCCATCAGTGAGTTATGAGGCTGACTTCGCCATCAAACAATCTTCTTTTGGTGGATGTTGGGTCCATATGTCGCCTGCCGCCTCTCCTCGCCGCTTTTTACCTCCATCCATCAGTGAGTTCCAGCATATTCACATCACCTTCACTGTAGATCTGACATCACTTTTTGGTGTTGAGATCTCCGGTGAGATCGGAAATTACCTCTTTCTAGCTTTGATGCGAGCTTTTACTGCTTAATACAGTTTCATCTCGCATATTTGGGTTGTATCTGGTGACTCTCTTGGCTTTTGTACCAATAGTCCTCTTTGGACTCGTCACGGTGTCGTCGAAGCCTCGAAGATATCTTATGGGTCACAACTTTTGAGAAAATAGATTTGAAGTTCCAATATTTCGCTTTTTTGCGATCCATTACTATTGTATGTAGTCTTTATACTTGCTCTAAGAGGCCAATCATCTCTTATCTTTTGGCTAGTTTCGAGAGCAGTGTTTTCTACCATGTTTGATTATTGTGTTCATGCTTATTTATGTCTTGTGTTATTTAGACATAGAAAGAAGATAGGTGTAGCCAATTATATAGAGTGGATTTCTAAGCTTTTGACTCAGATACTTTTGTGAACATTCCATATTCATGTGTTGGAGCTTGTTTTCCTCTTATTGTGGTTTGTAGGTAAATCTCATTCTCATCCTCTGATTGGTATTAGATGTAGATCGATTCGGTTATTTCTCTTGTATTCTAATCTTACCTTGTATTGAAGTTTTTACTAGATTTGTTTAAGTTGTTTCTAATGCTAAGGGCTTAATCCCGTGTTTTACCTTGATTGTCTAGTGTATTGTAGATGATGCGTGGATTGTACAACTTATCAAAATATGAATGAATATGCATCTCTCTCTTATGTACCAGCTGATATATGAGGAAATCTGGAAAGTTAATGGACCTCTACTATTTGAAAGTAATAACTTGTCTTACCATCCGACAACCATATTCTTTGTTCATTCTAAATATGATGCTATGTTGGAGAGTTTGACTCTCCTCTTGGTGAAGGAGGAATTTTCCCAGACTTTTGTTGTAGTTGATCAGATGGATTTTAAAACTACAATATAAAATAAACAGATTTATTTGATGATCGAATGTTGCAGAGTCAGACCAAGAACAAACAAGCAATCAAAAAGTCCTTTAACCGACCATCAATACTCCAACAAGTCAATTTCAGAACAAGCAATCAATAAATCCTCCCGACATATTACATTACCCCAACATCCCCTTTATCCACCAGGCACATCCAAAACGACCAAACCATTGTCCTGGGTACAGTCTCTCTCTTGCCAGTTGCTAAAGTCATCGATGGCGCCTGCGTGGGGATCTGGATCTTGACCTCTTTGACCTGTATACCAAATGCAAATCATACTTGAACAAGCAAATGGTCTCTAAATCATACATAGAAATACAAAATCCAGCTTTATCCACCTGTGTCACATACGAAATTAGGAAACCGTACCTGGATTTGTCATGAGAAGAGTAGAGAGTGTGCTTGTTGTGAGAATGCTTGCTATGGGGAGACCGCGAAGATTCATGTCTATACAATCAAAACATATATGATACTTTCTATGGTGAGTTCCACACTACGTTTTCCACTTTGACTTGCCCATTGTCTTTTCTCATACTATTCAATGGTATCTTTAACCTCAGCTTAGTGCTAATTATTAATATCTTTTAACCTCTGTTTAGTGCTACTTTAGACTAACATACAGAATCTCACAATGGCATAAACAGTATAGGAAAATCTACCTTCTTCTAGATCTCCCAGGAGATGGTGACCGATTCCTTCTTCCTGAAGACGACTTCCTATAGTGACAAGAAGATTGTTAGCATTAAAAAAAAAAAAAGACAAAAAACTCAAAGTAGAACCCACCGTCTTGGATCATCTGAGGATTCATCACTTGATGGAGACGAGCGTTTTCTTCTAGACCTCACAGGAGCTGGTGATATATTCCTTTTTCTCGAACGCTTCCTGAAGAAGGTATAAAGAATCAAACAGCATTAGGTAAAAGAATCAAACAAACAAACTTAATGTACAACATGATCTTACACAACCTTGAATCATCAGAGGATCCATAACTGGTTGGAGAATGCTTTCTTTTGTCCTTGCTCGAGTCTTCAACCTTTCTCGTGGGTCTTGACCGTTCTTCCTTTTCCTTTCCCTTTTCATTTTCTTTTGCCTTTTCCTTCTCCCTCTTTTTACCCCTGTCTTCCTTCGAATTTATTCTGTGACGCCCCTCTGTATCCCTTGAGTCCTTTGCATGGAGTTGAGTAGACTTTTTATTTGATTCCAAGCTTTTAACTTTATCTGCTGACATTCTCTCGTTCTTCTTCAACCTATCCTTTGGGCCATTCTGTGAATCTACCTTCTCTTTTTCAGTTTTCCTTTCGTCTGTTCTACTTCTATCGCTACTCACATTATCACTCAAGTCTTTCCCAGAACTTTTACTGCTATCCTTACGAAGATTGCTATCTGATTTCAAACTAGAAGGCTCATCTACTATTGCATCTTTATCAATAAAAATTTTGTCAGGATTGTTTGTTCTACTCCCTAAAGTATCATCAACAGGTATAGAGCTGGCGTTTATATCTATAATTTTGTTACTACCTCCCTCATCAGCATTTCTTCTAGACCCCAACATCTGATCCAACCGTGACTTATCACTTTTCGGAGACATATCACCGACTTCAACTTCTGGATCTAATCTCGCATTGACCATTGCTAAAGGTTCACGAAGTTTCTCAGTGTTTGGCGGATGATGAACATCGTTTCTTGACCCCATGCCAAGACCTTCAGCTTCATCACTCCCATTGGCATCAGCGTTAGAGGCAGTATCGGCATCATCATCATCAGAGGCATAGTTACCAAGACCTAACACGTCTCCTGGAGAGTCAGAGCCAGCTTTTTTGTTTGCGCCTCCTACCGAGACCAAAACCGTTGTTGAAGCCTTGTGCATTGGATCAGCTTCCGTGAGAAGGGATGATGATGATGACGACTTATGATTGTTCCAGACACTGACATCTGAACAAATAATTAATAGCACAACATAACAGCAAAGAAGATAGTTTATTCAGTAGTTATTTACACACATTCATAGCAAATCTTAGAGACTACAACAAACCTTTAGGTACTGCTTCATCTTCATGAATGACTTTGGTTGCAATTTCATCAAATAACTCATCAGTAACCTGTTCAAAAGATATGTCAACTTTTGCAAAAACATGTTTATAGACCAACGCTTATCAGGTCGGCTACCTTAAGAAGAACTTCAGTCAAGATACGCTTTATCTCCAAGTTAATTGCTGTGGTTCTGGCTGCATCCATTTCATCCTACATGTAATAAACCATGCATTTTAGTGATGGTGCTGAATCAAATTATTAGTACCAAGGGAGCAAATATCGTCAAAATAATAGATGATAGAATAATTTTAGTTTAAAGAACCTCATCCTCATCTTCTTCTTCGTCAGTAGATTTAGAGGGGCTGAACCTTTTGTTGTCATCAACTTTCGCTGGAGGTGTATAAACTACATCATCATCCATAGATTCTCTCTCCTCAAAACTCCCAGAAGAAGGTCTCCCAAGAGATGCTTTGTTCTTCAATAATTCTTCCTTAAGCCAGTTAGGTACAGGAGCCTGAAAACCACCTTATTAGCCAGAAATTCATGGAAGGTACTGAAGCTCTGTAGAAATAATTCATTCTTACCTTTTTAGGAGGAACAGATGATGCTGCATAAGAATCCTCCATGAACGCTGCAACAGGGTGAAGAGGCGGCTTTGTCCCAAAAGCAAAAGGGGGTCCAACAGGCTGGAAATTTGGTGGGGGGAACCTTTCGAATGGAGGCATGGCATGACCCGAAACAGGAGGAATAGCCATAGACGAGTCATGCTGCACGAAAAGTAAACATCAAACTTGCCTCCATCGAACTAATGCTAAAATGAAAGACAAAATTAAAAAAAACGTTAAAAGTACCTGTGGCATTGACTGTGCCGATGGAGGGATTGGAGGATAGACGACTCCAGTTACGGCATGATTTGGCCATGCATTGTGAAGACTAGCATAATCAGAATTTTCTCTGGCAGCAAACTGTAAAGGTCGATCACTAAGGTTATTAGGTGCAGCAGCTGTTTGATCTCCAAATGCATATTGCGTTTGCTGCTCTCCCCGAACAGGTACCCCACCATCAGGCATTGATATGTGCATCTCATTTTGTGTTGCATTGCCAGTATCTTCTTTACCTGCAAACAGAGTAACGAGTTTAAGCTCTGGTTTTCATGATAAAAGCAATGGTTTAGAGGTCTAAGGTTTACACTATTTACAAAGTGTAGTAAAGTAATTAGAGTTTTATTATGGTTACTTGAATAGGTATGGTCTTTACTCTTTTCTAGATATGTTGTCTTTGAAGTTGGGGGCAAGCTTATATTGAATTTGGTGATTAGTTAAGGACAGAGGGAGGAACTGTATTGTCAAAACCCTCGGGTTATTTGTAACTCCCTTTTATCATCAATATAATCGGTTTCTATATATCTGTTTCTATCAATTTACTGCATAATAAGTGTTTCCAATCTCTAAACCAACAAAAATGAGAACCAGAGGGAAGCTGCTTATGGAGAAAAAACGCAAGGAGAGCTATGATCAATAATGGCTAATCTGCGTGTAGGATATATGGATTGTTCTCGTGAACAACTAGCAAGTGCCCATATATTACACAGCACATCACTATGCACATGATTTACCATGAACTTAGGACAGACACCAGGAAAATTTTCAATTTACAAAGAAAGCCACAAGAAGCTAGAATGATGTTCTAAGTAAATTTTTACCTGCTACAGAAGAATAACTATAAGGTACCTCCTGTTGATGAATCGCTGAATTGATAGGCAAATTTTCTTGATGGGACAATCCAGTAGAAGTCTCGTTTCCTGTTGCATAATTGGGATATCTTTCAGGCTGTGTTGTGGGTGGAACTGGAAACTGCTGATAGCTAAATCCTGGAGCCGCCGGTTGATGAACATCTTGGTAGCCATGATTAGGGTACTGCTGGTAAACTTGTCCGGTAGGTGGGTTCGGTGCAGATTGTGGGTGCTGATCCTCGTTTGCAGATGCCCATTCTCTGGCTTTCACTGCCCAATCCTCGACGCCACTGCTATTAACTGCCATCACGAGATAGTCAGAAACAAAACCCTAATATTCACTCAGTATCAGTTGATGTCAATGAAGAAAGCCGGACCTTGAGCGGTGTGACCTTGTTGATGCCCCCAATTTGGATTTCCCCATTCCTAATATGCAAAAGATCAAAAATCAAATCTAAGAAAACAATTCGACGGGGTAAAAACACAGGATAAATCCAACGACTTGAAACAAAACCTGATTAGGTTGAGTATATGGTGGAGGAAGCGGCGCTCCGGCAGGTGGCGTAAACTGCCTGTTGCCGTTGGGGTCGGCGTTGAATGACGGCTGGTGAGAGTGCGTCGGGAAGGAAGGATAAGCAGAAGGTGGCCCCCACTGCGGCTGAGGTGGAGGAGGTGGCGATTGAGAGTGAGGGATATGAAATTGGGTGGAATACCATGCAGGGCCACCACCGGGCTGCGTAGGAGGATGCAAAGGTGGCCTCGCCGGATGCTGATAGTATTGTTGATAAGGATCCGCCGGAGGAGGTGGTCCAGATGGTGGTCTCATGTACGGATGCGGTGGCTGATACGCGTCCATTAGCCTCCTTCCGTGAGACTTTACTCCTGCGTTTGAGCTCGAATGATTTAGAAAAAGTCGGGTCGTTTTCAGTGCTTTCCCTAAATGTTCGTGTCGTTTCGGGAAGAAAAACGACAGGTAGTTTATACAAAAGAATTTAAAAAGACATGATTTGTGTACAAGTATGAAATAGGAATTATATAGTTACACCTTTCAACAAATTTTCATCATTACAATACGTCATGACCATTCAAAAACATAATCATGAACTGGTGTTTTCCTGCATATGTAAGCCTATCATACAACAGCATCAGCTTGTCTTTTCGTCAATCTCGCATATAAGCCATCTTTGCTCAAAAGCTCTTCGTGATTCCCCATCTGTTAGCAGTGAAAATCGCCTATATCAACGGTTTTGCGAAATCATCTAAACCCGTAAGAGAGTAGCTTACCTCAACGACTCGTCCATTGTCCATAGCCACTATTCTATCCGCAGCCTTAATTGTAGAAAGTCTGAAGAAACATAATGTTTAGAGATATTATAACATGTCAAAAATCGGATCTGTGTAAGAAAAAAGCACCTGTGTGCTATCACTATGACACTTCTCTTTGTTGCTGTATCGCTTCCGATAGAACGAAGTACGCCCTGGAAGAATAACAAAAGCTTAAGAATTCTTAAGTCCAAGTAATATCACTAGAAGAGTTATTACCTTAACGTTGTGTTCACTCTCTGCATCAAGTGCGCTTGTAGCTTCATCGAGAATGAGAATTCTTGGATCTCTGAGGATGGCACGAGCAATAGCAATCCGCTGTTTCTGCCCTCCACTGAGTAAATCATCATCAACCATTGTGTTGTAACCATTAGGAAGTGCTGTGATGAATTCATGTGCATATGCTTGCTTTGCTGCCCATATTATATCTTCTTGCGTTACATTTCGATCACACCCATATTTAATGTTGGAACCGATATCTGTGCGGAAGAGTTTTGGTTCCTGTTTTCTTGTGTCAGCTTTAGTAAAGTGAAATTCATCACATTTTATTTGATTTTCATAAGGGAAAATGGGAGGAGAACCTGCCCCACGTATCCGATTCTTTGCCTTAACCACTTGACATCCAGCTCGGGCAAAGGAACTCCATCAAGTAGAATCTGGAATTCAAAAAACATTTATTAGGAAAGACGGTCAAAAGGGTTTTTATACAGCAAGTATGCAAGTGTGAATAACTACCTGACCGCTTTTTGGTTCGTAAAGTTGTAACAAGAGATTAACCACTGTGCTTTTGCCACTACCACTTAGACCAACCTAAACATAACAGAATTTTGTACACAAATCACTTCAAATAAACGCCAAGGAAATCAGTGCCTCCGAATATATACTTACGATTGCCACCACTTCACCAGGACGGACAGAAATGCTGACATTCTGAAGCACCATCACCTGAGAGATTTACAGACGATAAGATTTGGTTGGACAAGCTGAACTATGAACCTAAATGATTTACATGACTTTGTAACATATGGGTGGAACACCAATCAAGAAATTGTGGTTAAAGGATATCAACACAAAAGAAAAAAGTTAAAGAGGCAAAAGATTAGTTTCCAGGTTACACACACAAATGTAGTCCTACCTCCTCTCTTGAAGGGTAGGAAAATGACACATCTACAAACTCGATATTTCCTGTCAATCTCTGCAGTCTCGTTCCTGCAGAAAAATCGATTAATAAATGTACATTACATAGTAGAATATAGCAATCTCTGTAAGCCTCTACGTAGGAAGAGTCCCATGTGATTTACGAGGGACTAATAGTTATATTTCACCCGATAACCAACTAACTCAAGCTCTAATTAATCTCATATGTGGTCAACATGTTTCTAAAATGTACTGCTATTTTACAAAAACTGGATCTTGCCTTTTGATATGAATTGATCACTTGGTTTGAGATCCATCATTTGGAAGACCTTTTCACTTGCTCCAACTGATTGCATCAAAGATGATAAATTATCTCCCACCCACCATGTTGCATAGATTAACCACTCGCTATACAACAGAAACTTTGTCAGCTGCTCTGCTGTTATTTGACCGGCTAAGATAGACATTCCTCCAATTAAAACTGCAAGAATCTATAATAGGAAGAAAAGACGAAACTTGTCATTCTTAATTTTCCCTTTCAAAAAAGAACAAAGAGATATGTTAAGAGAAATAGGGTAATTGTGAGGAACCTGAGTTGCATGGTAAAGAGTGTTGAAGCTCCAATTCCAGATACCATATGCAGCACTCTGTCTCAAACTTACATCTGCCATTCTCTGAAGCCAGTGATTGTACCTTTCCACCACAAAAAGGGAGAAATCCATGTCAAAACACAATTGGCTGTGACAAAACCTGTTCTTGGAACAGAAAGGGCCAGTACCGCAAAATTTCACCATAAAATATCAAGCTTTCAAGGGTTAAATGGAATCAGATTGCACCTTTTAAGCTCTTGCTTCTCTGTCCCATACACACGAACAGTTCTCATCAAAGAGTATGTCTCTTGAGCTACCTTGAAGATCAGAGAGCAATTATGAGCATAATAATTCATTGCATCAAAGACACATGTTCAGACAAAAGTTCTTGAATAATTTACTTCATTTGCAGAAGCTGTGATCTCCTGAATTAGCTTCGCTGTCTTTTTTTGGTACCTACAAAATGACCGGATGTAACTTTACTTTCCACTCTTAGTCATAAGAAAGAACACTAGCCTTCAGTACCAGTTGCAACTGCCTAACTGTACTATTTACTATATCTTTGCAGATTAATAAGCTTAATAAAAAAAAAGAGAGAAAGTAACGGAAAAATCTCACATCCCATAAACGAACATAACTGCTGCCAAAGTACAGCAAATCGCCAATGTGCACAGCCCAAGGGGCCTAGACAGGATCAGCAAATATATTAATGCCCCTGTACCCTAAAAGAAAGAATGTAAACATACATATAGGTGTCAATCATGGAGAAAGAACACACTGTAGGCTAGAGGTAATTATATTGATTAGAAGAAGACCTGAAGAACATTGCGAAATATCATGTTCAGATCATTTCCAATGACCCTCGAGACTTGCTGACAGTCCGATCCAAGTCTGCTCGTTAAGTCACCAACAGTTTGAGAGTCGAAAAATGATATATCCTGGTGTATAGTCCAACTAAGTTAGTGAGAATTATTTTCTTAAAAAGGCAAGCATGAATTATTAAGATTCGAAACTAAAGCTATAGCTAGAAACTTTCATGACCTGGAGGAGAAGAGTGGAGTATAGTGTTTCCCTCATTCGTTTGACCTAAGGAGGAGGGTGAGACCCCATCATATCATGTTCATGATAAGGAAAAATCCTGAGCAGATTAAAACAAGGAAAAGGGAAATTCGCAGGAAGGAAACTCACAAGTATCATGTTTGCAATCCCAAAGAAGCATCCTCGTATGCCACTGGAATTATGAGTTGAACAAAGAATTGGGTGAGAAGCTCCACAATATCAATTTTTTTTTGTAAAAGAATTTCAAAAGCAGTAAACCCTATTTCAAATTGAAAATAAAACCAGGGACAAGCGTTTGACCATACAAGATCTTGACCTGCAAATGCCTGAAGTAACACATAACGCAACCAAGAGCTGGACATTTCGATGAAACACAGTGATATCACCACTTTGTGCCGAGAATATCGAAGCTGTTAAGAAATGTGGAATTGATATCTCTGAAAGCTGAAACAGGTAGAGAAAAAACATAAGAGAAGGAAGATTCTGATTCTGGTTCTAAATATAACTAATATACCTCATACTCTATCTTAAATACACATATATTCAGCTTAACCTGTTTTGCAACGCAGAACATATCTATTCTACAACGCTATTTTCAATTATTTCCAAAGAAATGTTGCCTGTTATCAAATTTACTGATACAATTCCGCAATAATCAGTTGTAAATTGCAATGTGAGGAACTAAAATCCAAGCTAGAAGACCACACATACGGAGTTAAGGAGAAATTACGCACCGCGGCTATGATAAGAGTCGAAAACGCGGCGAAGATAACCCACCGATCCTCAGCCACAAGTTCCCACATCCGACTTAGCGCACGCCAAACGGTCACCGGCTTCGCCATGAACTTAGTATCAACCTCATCCGAGAAACTCCACCAGCTTCCGCCTGGCAATATCGTTCGGAGGAAACCAATACATTGTCGAATTCTCTCGGCAAGGGAAACGGCCTCATCTTCTTCTTCATAATATTCTAAGCTATCCACTGCTGCTGCTCCATTTACCGTAGAGCAATTAATTGAAGGCAACCGATAATTTCTATTTGAAGATTGAAAAGAAAACGACAATCTGGGTTTCGCAACGAATCGGAGATTCCTCTTTCTGGTGTCACTGGTAGCGGAAACAGAACAAGGTCGATGGAGGGAAACGCGGATTGGGCGGGTGGTGCAGCCTAGTACCTGCAGAGCCATGAAACCGCGTCGCGATCGACAGAAGATGAAGAAATCTTCGCGTCACGAGTTCGAACTTTCCTTGGTTCATATGAAACCAGACGCAGACGTAAAACGCGCCGTTTAAAGGAATTGAAGAAGACGACGCAAAGGAAGCTCCGTGTCAATCAAAATAATCTACAAACCGAAGTGGGACCCACGGAGATCCACCACCGAGTTCCCATGAGCCACAAGACATCACCGGCGCGTGAGAAACGTGCGTGGAGGCTTTAATCATGTGGTGATCATTGTTTCAAACGCAAGGCTTGAAAAAAAAACAAAGGTGAAATCCTACATGGGCTTATAACTTAATAAGGCCCATATAAATCATAAGCCCAGAGAGAAATGTGCAAACCCTAGAGTAAGCGAGTCTAGTCTTTATAACCTAGCCGCTAGTGAAAAGGGGTAGCAGATCGGCGAAAATGACGACGAGATTCAAGAAGAATAGGAAGAAGCGTGGCCACGTCAGCGCCGGTCACGGTCGTGTCGGAAAGCACCGAAAGCATCCTGGAGGTCGTGGTAATGCCGGAGGTATGCACCACCACAGAATCCTCTTCGACAAGTACCATCCTGGTTACTTCGGTAAAGTAGGTATGAGGTATTTCCATAAGCTTCGTAACAAGTTCTTCTGCCCAATCGTGAACCTCGACAAGCTCTGGTCTCTCGTCCCTGAGGATCTGAAAGCGAAATCAACCAAGGATAATGTTCCCTTGATCGACGTCACACAGCACGGTTTCTTCAAGGTCTTGGGTAAAGGTCATTTGCCTGAGAACAAGCCTTTCGTTGTGAAGGCCAAGCTCATCTCGAAAACCGCAGAGAAGAAGATCAAGGAAGCTGGTGGTGCTGTCGTCCTCACAGCCTAGGTTAGGCCAAATTGTCTATCTTCTTATTTCCCTGAATCTTTTCTGGATCTATGTATTTTGAAAGAGAGAGATAATGTTACCGAAGTAGTAATTTATGGAACTTGGTTGGATTTTGATAAATGTTGTTTACACAATGTCATTGATGCACCTTTTTATTGCCATATCAATTGTTTTACGATTTAGACTTACGAATTGCATCACGTTCTTATCGAGTTTTGAGTGGCTCTAACATAATGTTTGATGTAATTTATCACAATGAAGTTATAATCCGACTAGTTATTCTCTAATGCCAACTAAATTGAATCGTGACTAAACTGATTAGCGAACTTTTACTTTATACCGGAAAATTAGAAAAATGAGTTGTTCGATTGTTCATTATTTTTATCTAGGATTCCTTTAATTGAAAGAGCAAACTTACCTACTTTTTAAATGGAGTCATTGCCAAACTGGGATTTGAGTTATAGACATGCAAAAAAGCGAATAGCTTCACCTCACTGTTCTGGAAAGATGAACTTAGCGACTTTGTGGTAAAGTACTCCATTTATTGCCTTGGTTTAAGGCATGAGCACGAGAAGTTGCACAAAGTTCCTAGACGTGACTAGCAGCGTTCTCTCTCACACCCTTTTCTGCTCATCAATCACAGATCCATTAGTTCCATCCAATTCCAACTATTCTGTCTAATCATCCTCCAACATGGTCTAAATCAAGAAAAATATATTCTCACAATCTTCATTGCATTGAGGTAAGATCATATATACTTGAGAGAAAATAGAGCAAGGCTGTCTTCAAACTGGGGTTTGCTCTATACTTTGGCAGCGATATACTGCTTCTTTCATTCTCTTCCTTGCTGCTTGAGATATGTTATATGTTGCCTGAACATTGTCGCCTTTTGCTGTCTTTAGGTTAAAGACATAAGTTAAACACTTCTATAAATGAACTAATCACATAGCATTATCAAAATCCACGGAGTGTCTACACCCATCAAATTGAAAGTCTGCGTAAAAAGATACATATATGTATAGAACTGTAACTAGAAGAAAACAAAACGCATGTACTGTTGAAGTAGATGGTCTTTCCAATTTTAATGTTCAATCCAAACTATGTTCTTGACAATATGTAAGTGTACATATAATTCTATGAAAGACGTATAAATTTTTATTCGCTTCATCATCTATAATTCGATGTTAGACAAATTAATTCTATTGTAATAAGCAAAAAAAATTAAAATAAAACCTTTACTAAAAGCTAGTAACAAAAAAAACCAACCCACTAGAAAGCTAATATGTATTAAGAATCTTCTTCAACTAGTGTATGTGTTTCTGCAAAGATTGTATCCAAATCTTGAACGTTGACAAAGTTAGTCCTCCGTGCAACGGATTTTTTGCTGCCTTTGTCGATGGTCTCTTGGTGGTTGCGACGCCCAGGTGCCGGAGGACACTTTAGCTGCAGCTGAATTCTAAATTGTTCACCCTTTGGAGTTGTGAATCCATCTTCTTCTTCCGGCTTTGAATTGATCGGAGCTTGCACCAGAATTTTCATTGAAAATCCATGGCGTATGACTGAATCAAAAGATCAGCCAACGAAAAAAACTTGGACTTAAACAAAGAAAAGAAAGAGAATTCTAAAATTATTGACTGGTTTATGAAATCTAGATTTATAAGAGAGAAATTCTCCGGGTGGGAATGTTTTTTTTTTTAAGTTAAGAAAGAATGAATTATCAATTAATATATAAGTGATATATTGTATTTCTGGTAGGAATTGTATTTAGTTAAACATTAGATAAGTTCACAATATATTATATTCCATTTAGAAATTGTATTTAATATAAAATATGTAATTTACATTTATTCTTTTTAAACGGGAGAATATAGAACTTTTAGAAGCGTTCCGAAAATATAGAGATGAATGTTAATATTTTAGGATTAGGATCAAACAGTGTTAAGAAAATATAGAGATGAATATGTAAGGTGAAAAGAGTGAATCACTCAAAAAGTAAAACATTATAAATAACCAATATTCATACATGCTATTCACATAAAACCTGACAAGAATTTTGTGTTCTGTAACAAAAAAAAGTACAATTGAGAGATTTCAAATACAATATCAGAGAGACGAGAGAGAGACAGTTTGTCCCTAAAACAATCAGAAAAGTGTATACTTTTTGTATTCCATGTATGATATGTCAGAGTCCAGCTTGTTGGAACTATTTCATCTTCCTTGAGATTTCTATGTAATTCAAGAGTTTTTTTAAAGCCTTTCCACTGTCAATAGCTTCTCTTGCTCTCTCCATGGCTGCAGCTACATCATTTGCACCTTCACTTCCCAATAAATGATCCACAATCCCAGCATTTAGGACGATTCTATCATATGCCGCGCCTTTCTCACCACGAAGTGCTGCCAAACCTAGCTCTATGTTCTTTGACACCTGCCAAGTCCACAAAACTATATCAACTTCTCTCTTTCTCATTTACTCTGAGACAATCATGTTCTTAAGAGGGTTTTATTACCGAACGATCAGTTCGTGGTGTCTCGGTTGGTTCAAACCCGTAGTCTCTCGCATCCACCTCAAGATTGAAACTCTGACTTGAGACCCCTACAAGTTCAAAGCTTACTTTAGCCATAAGTTTAGGAGCTGAAACAATATTGGTTAGCATAAGGACCTATCTAAACAAAAGCAATCTAGAATGCCCACGCCGCCAATAAACTCCGATCAATAAGATAAAACTACATGCCAACCAAATACGAGATAAGCTAATAGTTTATAAGTCTATGGACTCCCATCATGTACAGGCTAATTTACCACATGATAAATTTGGCTTGGAAATTAATTGTGAACTCTATATGGTCTGAGTTTCTTAAGATATATCAAGCAGTAGCTTTACCGTCAGCTTCTAGAGCCGTGTCTGAACTCAAAGAACGAAACCCAGAACAGTAGTTAACTGGGAACCCTTTTGATGCAGTTGCTGCTCGGACTCTTGTTGTCATTGAGAGGGCCCCTTCTTCTCCCTGCATTACCAAGATAAACCTTTATATACTCCCCCTTCCAATCATACCTGGAAATTTCATTGTTAAAAGTTCAAAACTTCAACCTTAATCACCAAACCAGAATGAACACCTCTTCTTCTCATAAGCATTAGGAGAGGCTCTTCGTAGCCTTCATGGTAAAACCCAGCCACAATCGCTTCTTTCCCTGTCGCCTGAAAGTGAAAAACAGTATACATAACATCTCAAGCCATTAAAAGAGCATGGAGCATATAAGGCAGTGACTTTGTGAATCTGTGATAGATCTCCTTACCCTTACAAATTGCTGAACTTTCTCCGTTGTTGCCAAAGGAGGCCGCTTCTTTATATGCTCCCTCATTCCAATTAGAGAATGACTGCAAACATCAAAAAGAATGACTGATACCCCAAAATGTAAGATAAATGAAGAAATGACTCAACAAATGTTTCTCAGATTTCATACAAAGACGGCCGAGCTTCGCGTTGACTAAGATATGCAAATCCAGCCTTCTCGTTCTGGAGGACATAAACATGATTTTACAAAGCATGTAAATCATAAATAAAGGCCCAGAGGATAAAACCTGTAGGAAATTAATTTAAATTATTGTGGGCACCTCGATGAGTTCTTTTGCCTGATGAACAGACAAGCTTGTGTTTGCTCCCATAAACTTCAGCATTTGTTCCTCAGTCACACCCCCCTGAGGAAAATACGAAGAGTTGGAAAGTTAATGAAAAGAAATCTAAAAAAGCATACCAAACTAACACTGAAAAAGATAAATTGTTATTAATACTTTTGGAGGCATCCATTCGACGCCATGGAGCAATGAAGATTCACCATAGCAGGCTCTAACTGTAGCTACAAAGAGAGTGCTTCGAAAGAATCTAGTATTCCCATCATAAGGCTCGCCATAATGGGTTAAGGATTTGACATCAGCAACTGGAGGAGTCCCTGAAATTAGTTAAAGATGGTTTAGAACTTTTTATAATTGGCTGAAGTTATCATTAATATTCTCTAAAAAAAACTATTTACCTAGTTCGTCATCGAATGCAAGGCAGTAAGCTTTAAGCTCGCGATCTGTTTCTCTGTTCATACGCTGACCAATCAAAAACGCCGAAAGCAATGTCTCACTTACTCCCGAGGTTAAGCTAGCTTCTGCTGCAAGCGGAAGAACATCTCGTAACACACCTTTAACCTCTTCATACCCAAGGTGACCTCCAGCTAAAACCTCTCTTAATGCACCAACCAGTCTCATGTCTCTAGTTTCATTGCCAACAAAAGTTGGTCCAACTGAACTTCCCGTACCCAAAAGAGAGCCTTCAGGGTCTGCTATGAAGAGCACATCAGGAGGTAGTACCCGTACCAGGAGTGGCCAAAACACATCCATGGCACGCTTTTCACCTTCACTCCATTGAGTTTCCTCTGGAAAAGCATTTGCACGGATTGTCATTCCAGCAAAAAATGCCCCAAGTTGTGCCTTTGAAACAGGTTCTTCGTCTTTTAGTTCCCCTCTAGCTGCATCACAGTGACACTAGTAAAGAGACTAACCCACACGCCCAAGAACCAATTAACAATTGAGAACGATTCTGTTCATTACCCAAACACAAATTCACCAAGCGGTTAAGTCAAAATTGGAGAAGTAAAATTGCGCACCTGATCTCAATATAGTATCAAACACCTTAAAAGCCTGTTCTTCATTGAGAGGCCTTGTCTGAGTCGGTCCGGTACAAACCCTAGCTTGAGCATCAAGAACGGTAGGATTTGCCTTTGGAATCTCTGATCTCCTGTACGTTGTAGACAGAGCCGGGTTCTTAATATCAGATTCTTTTAGCCCTAATTGCTCCATCATCGCGGAATCCAACACTGCCTTTATCTTGAAACCAGCAGTGAGCTTCCGCTGCCACGGACGGCCGTTGAAATCGGTTAAAGGGAACCGGAGACATGAAGAATTCGGTGCGTCGAAGTGGAGAGACCTCTTGATCTGCAACGAAGAGAGAGACAAGGAAGATTCGGGATTGAAGAGAGCTTTCATCGGATAATCTGGCCTTGTACTGTGGCAATCGTAGATGACGATGACGGAATAAACTTTTAAGATTAACATACATTTCTTTTATCACAGAAATTTCAATCAGACCACTTCGTAATAAAATCATATTTTATCTACCTGCTGAGATCAATCACACACAAATTCGCAACTTTTAAATTGAATTTTTTTGTTTACCTTTTGATTTGGGCGAAACTGAATTCTTAAAATAGAGTTTTCTAATGGGAAAATTCCATATTAATACACCAAATGTATTCCAA
>OVAV01000177.1:0-22888 GCA_900406375.1 Iberis amara | reverse complement strand
AATCCTTTCTTTTCACACTCCATCTTCTGATTCTTCACATCACTCTCAAGGGACCACTCCTCCTGGTCCTACTGGACTGAGACCAAGACAAAAACCTCCTCCAGTTGCACCTCCACCACCTCAAGCTTCTCCTGTTGTTGTTCCTAATGTTGCAGCTCTTCCTAACGGTGCAACTCCTCTCAGCCTTGATGCTCTTCTCAGAGCACCTGCAAGAAGAAACCCATCACACTTGCATCCAATGAAGTTAAATGGAGCTCTATAGTCATGTTTACTTTGCAAGTTTGGAATCGATCTTGAGGTGACCAAGTCCATCAGAAACACATGACAGAACAACTTCATGGGACCTTGGTGGAACTAGAGTATTGTTCCACAATCTAAAAAAGATGAATGGTGGCAAGATTTTGTTTTTAGTGTTTTAATTTTAATTTTGTTTTTTCTTTTAACTTTACAGTGTCTAAGTGTCTGATTTTAATTATGTTCTTTCTGTCTCCTTTTATAGCAAAGCTACTACTAGAATCCTACTCACCATGGCCGTGTGTACTTCTACTAGAAGAAGGAGTGCTTGGACTCAATCCGAGACAAAATCAGCAAGAAGAAGAGGGCTGGGAAGAAGCCTAAGTATGTGACTGATGAACGGTGGGTGGAGATGCAAGAGCTGTGGGATATATAGGACTGTATGGCTCTGTCAAATACTAACTCGAAGAACCGACTCTCTGATCCAGATGGTCATGGGCCACACAAGCATTGTGCTGGTCCAGTCGGCTTTGCAAAGATTAGGTATGATTTGGTAGAGAATCTAACTCCTTTTAACCTTTTCTAACTGATTTAGTTCAGACAGAATCTAACTCCCATTAACCTTAATGGTTTGTTGGTTATTGTCGGATTGAAATAAGTAGAATCCTGATTGTTATTTAGTTCGATATTTAATTTTCAGTTTTGATGGTTAGTTACAATTTAGTTGAAATAGAACATTAATTTGATGTTTATTGCCTGTCTTGTTAATCCTTTGTTTTTCCTTTTGTAGATGGTGCAGTCTAGTTCAACAGAACCACTTGCTTACATTGATATTATGCGCAAGATGCACACACGTCCAGATGGCACCTTCATAAACCCAAGGACAAATGCAATTGTTAATGATGTTAAGCTACAAACATCCCAAGAAGCATCTCCAAATGGTGGCAGCAATAGTGGTGTGTCCACTGTCATTCCTTCTCTTAGCCTCATTAACCAGACATACTTGAAGGTAATTCCTTATTTTTCCTTGATTTCGTCTTATCTACTTGTTTTAGTAATTGATTTCTTTTTTTGGCAGAGGGTTAAAGCCAAAAAAGGGCGTGTGTATGGTCTTAGCAGCAACCAGTACCAAAATATCTACTTGGCAGAGCCGCCACCAGCTTCACTAGTCTGTAACATCGACATAGAGTTGCGGATTGGATCACTTGAGTCTAGCTACAAGAGCGTCAACAGAAATGTCAAGACCATTCTTGCGATGCAGAAGATCTTCCTCCAGAACATTGGCTATGATCCTGTGACGATAGACCCTTCTATGAATGCGGCAGCGTCAATCACGATGCCAAACACAACTGGAGGCTCTGTTGGAGATAAGAGGCGTCTGGATTATGAGGATGGTGATGAGGAAGAAGAAGATGATGAAGAGGAAGTTGAAGAACAAGTTTGATTGTGGTGGTGGTGGTGGTGGTGAAGGTGAATGAATGTAGATGATGTGTGTACTGTTTTTTTTGTATTTCTGTATTTTTTTTTTCAAAACAATGAAAAACTTTTTAAATTTAAATATTATATGTGAAGAAATTTTTATTATTTTAACAAAATAAAAATGTATTTACAAAAAGAAAATATGATTATACGGATAATAAAAAGGTCACGGATAGCCACAGATATGTCATGGCAAAATGTGAATAAAGCCACGGATATCCGTGACAATCCGTAACAACATAAGCTACAGATTGTCACGGAATATCCGTCACTATAAAAGCTACGAACAACCACAGATGGTCAAGGACTATTCGTGACAAACTTTACCACTAACAAATATGTGGCTAAGGCGTAGCTATAGAATTTGTGGCTCTCCGTATCGTCCGTGGCTATTATGTTATGGATTGTCACGGAATGTCCATGACAAGAATTACCACGAAGTATTATGTGAACTGCAGTCTGTGGCTGCATTCAACTACTTGTAGCCACAGATTAATTAAGTTACGACGCTATATCTACGGTTTCTACGTTGTAGCTAAGTCGTGACAAATATTTCATATAGCCACGGATATATTCTAGGCATCTTATCCTTGTGAAGGCTTTGGTCTAGAGTTTGACTTTTATGATTAGCGGCTCGCTTTTTGGTATGATTTTAAGTGCCTTTGCTTTTACTCATTTTCCCATCGACGAACCACTGGAACCTGCCAAAAAAGTTGAATAACAATATTATCAAATGGGAAATTTTACTATGGGTTGGTGTATCGTTGCCTTTCATCTTTGGTCAAGCTTCAAAGGTGTTGGAGCTTGTTTTCACCCGTACGTCGAAGTTTAGTCGGCTTCTTGGAAAGCTTTTATTCGCTAGTTGTTAAGGTCAAAAACAGTACGCTCGAAATCAACGTCCGAAAAGTACAAAAAGATATAAAGCAATCCCGATCAACAGAACAAATTAACCAAGCCGCGATACTTCTGAAAGATCTAAAGGGATATGTTTCGGAAGTACTGGATGACAATCACTAGATAACTAAGTGATTATCTCTGTACTCTTTTGTCCTTAGTCGAGAAGGTTTTGTCCCACTGGTTTTCCTATCACTAAGGTTTTAGTGAGACAAGATAATCCGCTTACGTCCAATGTTGGGATCAAAACTTGTACACTTGAAATCGATGTCCAAGAAATACGAAAGACCTCGACAGATATGTTTTGGAAAAACAACAAGCAAAACGCAATCTTCGGACAAACTCGTTAGTTCCGAATATTATTTACGGACAAACGAAAATACGAACGTTTAGCTCGCCAACTGGCGAGCTGACCTCATCTCGAACCTTCCATCTCACGTTTCGTATCATTCTGAGTTTCCATTAGATTCTGCGTTAAAAAACGTAAAACTTGTCTTTTTTGTATATGCTCCAAATTAATCGTATAAACGGTGATGGTCAGGTTGAACACAAAAGTTATCCTATCTATATGATTATCTCCTACGATTTGAGAAAGAATCGTAAAAACCTTTCGTGTACGATGTACGATTAAATCTTATCGTTCTCCGAAACGGTTACAAAGACGTATTCCTTTTGTTATTCGTATAAAACGACAACATCTAACTAGGACGCCAACGTTATCTCACATATACGATTGACGTCACAATATTGCATGATCCTTATCGTATCGTTGTATGAAAGACCGGTTCTCCGATAGAAATCGTAAAAATCTTCTAAACTGTAAACCTGCCCAACGAGGCCTAAAACACGATAACAGCTCACTTACAATTCCAGACGAGAATTCGGCCCAAGCGTAATGACAGTCGTAACTTGTTCTCCAAGCCGTGAAGAAATGGAAGAAATCTGGAAAATGAATATTTTCGAAAAAGAACAGGAAGATTTCTGCGGAAGAATCAAAGATGGAAAAGGAAGACGGATCAATCTTGAAGTCTATATAAGAGTGATGAGGAGGAAGAGCACAAATACGTTTAATTCTCCACACCAAAATACTTAGGGCTTTAGATTATTTTTTCCGTTCTTATTGAGCTCCGACTCAATTAGATTTATCAAGATCTAGGATACTCGCCGACATTTATTGCAGTTGAGGCTATCATCTTATTGTAACACGCTCATACGATTCGGAATAAGAAACCCTTTTGCCTTCTTCGTACTTTTAATTTCGTATTTTTATTGCTTATTTTTGTATTCTGATCTTGTATACGCTTGACTCATAGAAATCCGGGATCTCTTGGGAAATATTGGTTTCTCTGATTTTCCCTAACTAACGGAAATCGACAGTGCGAATTTCTGTTCCCACATTTTGGCGCTAGAAGGAGAGGAACACGCGATTTCTTTCACGTCAAACCACAGATCGGTCACGAAAAAGTATGTCCAACTTAACAAATAACACAAGCGTATCTTTCGAGAATAGAGCAATGGCAGCACAAGCCAGCCCTCGAAACGATCTCCTTGTCATCGAGCTGACAATCCAGAATCTCGAAAGAATGGAAATTGAACTTTCCGAAATACTACAGAACCCTATCCCATTAGTAGGCTTTTCAGGAGATGCTACTATGACCCTTGGCTAACCTTAGTGTTAAAGCTAGGACTATAACAAAAAGCATGGAGTTCCTGGTCGTAGACCGTCCCGCTTCTTATAATGCAATCATGGGCGTCCCATGGATAAACTCAATGCAAGTTGTAGCCTCCATGTATCACTACTTCCTCAAATTCCCGACTCTCTCCGGAATCAAATCGATCCAGGGAAATCAGAGGATACAGGTCTGCTTTGCCGTTGAACTAAAATGGAAAAACGCAATGGTAGAAGCCCTCTCCAAAAATAAAAGGAAAAATAGTTCCGTCGAAAACGCCCCAGGAACAGATCAAACGTAGATCCTCTGGCCATTACGGAAAGTCGAAACTTTGGAAGAGAAGCGCAAACCAACTTGCGAACCCATCGTTTCAGTATGCCTAGACGAAGAGTTCCCCGAGCCCTACGTTGAGATCGGCGATAATCTATGCGATCCCATAAAAACGCAACTCATAGCTTGCTTAAAAAAGAACCCCCATACGTTCGCTTGGACCGCAAAATACATGCCAGGAATCGGTATCAATGTGACATTCCACGAACTTAACGTCGACCAAACTTTTAAACCCGTCAAACAGAAAAAAGGAGATTGGGCCCAGAATGTGCTATCGCGGTTAACGACGAGGTCGAAAAACTCCTCAATGTCGGATCTATAACAGAGGTCAGATATCCCGATAGACTCGCCAATCCTAACGCAATCAAAAATAAAAACGGAAAATGGCGAGTCTGCATTGACTTCACCGATCTCAATAAAGAGTGTCTGAAAGATAGTTTCTCGCTACCGCATATTGACCGCTTTCTCATGGTACAACCAGATCAGGATGAATCGTGACGATCGCGAAAAAATCGCATTCATCACTAACCGCGGTACTTACTGCTACAAAGTAATGCCTTTTGGTTTGAAGAACGCCGGTGCAACTTATCAGCGACTCGTCAACCGTATGATTTCCGAAGAGCTCGGAAAGACTCTGGAGGTATACATCGATGACATGTTAGTAAAATCCCTCGAAGAACAAAACCACGTCACCGATCTGCAGAAATGTTTTGAAAAATTAAAGTTATAATATGAAACTCAACCCAGCAAAGTGCAGATTCGCCGTGGCATCAGGCGAGTTCCTCGGATATTTCATCACATACCGAGGGATTGAAGCTAACCCAAAACAAATCAATGCATTGATCGAAATGGATTCTCCAAAAAACAAGCGAGAAGTGCAAAGGCTGACCGGGAGAATCGCCGCGCTCAATCGTTTCATCTTGCGGTCAACGGACCAATGCCTTCTGTTTTATGATATTCTGAAAGGAAACAAAAAGTTCGAGTGGTCGGAGCAATGCGAAAAAACTTTTCAACAGTTAAAGCATTACATGACAACACCTCTGGTTCTCGTGAAACCTGTTGTCGGAGAACCTCTGTTTCTATATATCGTCGTGTCAACGACAGCCGTAAGCGGTGTTCTTATTAGAGAAGAATGCTGCACGAAAAAAACCAATTTTTACGTAAGTACAACTTTATTGGATACTGAGACACTATATCCGCTTATGGAAAATTTGGCAATTGCCTTCTTAATGTCAACACGAAAGTTAAGGCTGTATTTCCAATCACACACGATCATGGTCCTCACCTCATTCCCATTACGAACGATCTTGCACAGCGCCAAGCAATCGGGTAGATTAGCAAAATGAGCGATTGAGTTGAGCGAATACGATGTCGAATATCGTACGAGGACTTGTGCAAAGTCGCAAGTCCTTGCCGACTTTCTTGTAGAATTCCCTACGGAAACTATGACAAACCAGGAACCATACTCGATCTGGACCATCCATCTTAACAGATCTTCATCTGAACAAGGTTTAGGAGTTAGATTTTGACTAACGTCACCAACCGGAGAAATACTAGAACAATCTTTCCGGCTTATGTTCCACCCATCAAACAACGAAGTCGAGTATGAAGCGCTTATCGCCAGATTACGATTAGCTCACATACACAAAATACAAAATATCCACGCCTACTATGACTCACAGATCGTCGCAAGCCAGTTTAGCAGAGAAAACGAGGCCAGGGACGAAAGGACAGAATCGTATTTAAAACTCGTCCAAAACCTTTCCGAGGACTTTAACCAACTCGCTCTCACACGAATACCTCGTTCGAAAAATATGCAGGCTGTTGCCTTGGCAGCTCTAGCATCAAGCTCTAACCCAGGTCTTAAACGAGTCATCCCCGTCGATTTCATTAAACATCTGAGCATCAGTCCTCCGATCATCACGAATCTGATCCAATCGCCGACCGAGGATGTCGATGAAATTGATAAACCCGAAGAGGATTCGGAAAAATCTGGGTATGGATGCGATAAACCATGGCTGCAGATATGGGCCACTCGAAAAGTCAAAATTCACGCTGCCCGATATGCTTTAGTAAATGGGGAGATTTACATATAGAGTTTTTCTGGACCACTCATGACGTGCGTAGAAGGAGACAAATCGCGAAAAATCATGAAAGAAGTCCACTCTGGCTCATGCGGAAATCATTCCGGTGGAAGATCTCTCGAAATCAAAATCAAGGGTCACGGCTATTACTGGCCCACGATGGCCAAGGATTGCGAAAAATTCGCCCGCAAGTGCGAAAAATGCCAAAGGCACCCGCCAACGATCCACCAGCCCACAGAACTCGTCTCATCCATTTCGGCACCATATTCATTCATGTGATGGTCAATGCATATCATTGGTCCCATGCACCAATCTAAACAGAAACGCATCCTGCTAGTCTTAACAGATTTCTTTTCAAAATGGGTCGAAGACGATTCATACCCAAGCATTAATGACGCTCAAGTCGAAATTTTTGAATGGAGAAATATCATCTGCAGACACGGAGTCCCGTATGAAATCATGACGGATAAGGGGTCTCAGTTCACAACAAGATTCGAGGCATTCTGCGAAAATGGAAGATACGATTAACTAAATCCACTCCCAGATATCTGCAAGGCAACGGGCAAGCGGAAACTATCAACAAAACCATTCTAGACAAACTGAAGAAACGTTTGGACGTGAAGAAAGGTCGATGGAAGAAGAACTTGAAGGAGTCCTTTGGTCCCACAGAACGACGCCAAGAAAAGCAACTGGAGAAACTCTGTTTGCTCTCGTATACGGCTCAGAATGCATAATCTCCGCGAAAGTCGAATTCCTTGGAATACGCAGAAAGCTGCTCCCATAGCAAGAAAAAACGAACAATTTAATGCTCCTAGACAATCTTGACCTCATCAACGAGCACCAAGATCATGCTCTCATACGGATCCAAAATTACCAACAAGTTGCCATAAAGTAATATAACTCAAACGTACGAAGTCGTAGGTTCGCGGAACGAAACGCAGGAAAACTGAGAGCAAACTGGGAAGGACCGTACAAAATCATAAGGATAGTCCGACTAGGCGCATATGAAATCGCTACAATGCAGAACATCAAAATTCTGAGAACCTAGAACTTGATGCATCTCAAGAAATACTAACACTAAACAACAACATTGTAACAAACTGAACTACGAGACTGCTTGATCCCTGAAAAGGGGACGTAGGCAACTTTGCGCAAGAAAAGTGCAGTTGTCCCCCTCTCGAAAAAAAGGAGGGAGAGTGGGTACGTATACGAATACTCGTATACTCCCACATTCGTGTACACGATATTTTTGAAAATTTTCGGCAATAAAAAAATGCATTTTTACTTAGAGAATGTCGCTATCTTCTTACGATTCACGAACATACTTAACTTCCCTTAAAAAACGCCCAAGTAACAACAAAAACTATCCTACAACCCAGAAATTGGAATGATACGAAAACTTTATTAACAAAATCCTACTTAAACATTTTCCTCGTTCACAAGTACAAGCATGCCCTTCGACGAACCGCATGAACATCTCTCGAACACATTCTTAGCATAAAACCACCTAGCATAAAAATAACATTCAAAAAAAGCGAGATCTCACGAGATTCCGAATATAAAGTTCCAAACTCGTACAAACGCAGTCACCACAAACTTCAAAATCAAAACGAGCAGATACTCGCTTCTATATCAAGTCCGTCAATTGGCCCTGGCGGACAAAACTAGTCACTTAAACATTTCGTAAGATCAGTTCTCACACATCCGACACAAGGATAAAAGCGCTATAAAATCCAAAATATTGGTCAGCACTTCGAAACGACTTAGAAATTGTCTTCAAAGAGATGCTCAGTTCCTGATTGATGCGAGTCTATCGTAGATTCCAATATCGAAACGGAACTAGGTTGAAATCACAAACAGGATATGTAAGCCGGGATAGTCACCGCATGCCCTAAAACCGAGAGTAAACCTAGGTCTTGCCCTAAACCCAGCACACTCGTCTCTAACATCTCTAGACATAGTATCTAACCGATACGAGATCCGTAAATTTGTCTCCTCGCTAACATCCGCAAGTTCACAAAACCCGAAAACCGGATTTTTTGGAAAAACTCACACATGAAACGAACAAACGGACGTAGTGACCATCGGAGGACAAGATACGAACTGACTACTCGTAATCATAAATCCAATTCTACAATATCACTCAAATAAAAAGCACAATTCGTTAATATAAATCCGCAGAGCGGCAGAAAACCCAAATCCACATACGGCCGGGTCATGAATTAAATACGGCCATATTTGGCCATTACGAATAAACACAAAAATATAAAACTAAAACGTCCTAAACAGGACGACAACTTCATTCATTATTTAAGGTGAGGACCTCATCCTCACCAGCTACATCACCATAATCCACCATCGCATCATCTTTCCCAACCTCACCTGCCTCACGTGGCTCGATACCTTCGCAATCACGCCTCATTGGGCTGGCAGGAGACTGCGGAAGAGTAGAGTCGGTAACTCCCAATTCGGCTTCGACCACCAGGACCTCGTGACTCGACGAACCGTCAATAGTCTGCACTTGACGATGTAGATGACGCAACTCCCTCACCTTAGCCTTCTTAGCTTTCTTCTCCCTCAACATAGAGCTCGCCGTCTTCCCGAGCTCCCTCTCGAGCCTGCTAATCTGAGCTTCGAGTTTAGACACCTCTGAGGCAAGCACGCCCTTGATTACTCCCAGCTTCGCCTCCAACCGCAATGATTTCTCCTCCGACTTAGCAAGCCTTGCCGTAAGACGTTCTATTTCCTATCCGCAATCGGTAAATATCCCGCAATCAAAGATAGAAGATGTACAAAAGCAAAAAGGGATGAGAAAATAACAAATGCGATAAACAAAGAGTTTGCATATGAACCTTGGTGCGATGCTGAGACATTGTACTCAAGCCTGAAGCTCCCAGCGGTGAGGGTCCAGCCTCGGCCCCTCTTGCATATTTTGCTCTTTCTGGCTGCTATGAGAGTAGGACAAAACCTCTTGCGTCCCCCGGAAGTAGCAGCAGGAGCAACATCAGCAGTACAGAATGCCAGGACGATCGACCGCTAAACCGGAGGAGGAGGAGGCATCGAGTCGGTCCCATGCTCAAAATCCCCTGCTGGAACAGGGGTGTTAAAGAACCCGTCGGCAGGATCGCTCTGCGATCTGGATTGACCGAGCAAGAGGGCGTTGACTCAGGAACGAAGGCCAATGTTACGGCCGGAGCCGGAGATCCCATCGGAGCAACGGGAGCAGAGCGTTCAACCTCAACCTCACGATGGGATACCTCCTCCTGAAAAGCAAGGAACTCCGCCACATGAGCTGGAATTTATCCGCAGATCGAAGAACCAGAGGAGTTCCCCGAAAGAGTGCTATTCACGGTGGCGCTACCTTCTTTATGTCCATCACAAGGAGAAGCCATCTTAGCAAATCTCTCAAGTTAAGAGTTTGAAAGAAGTGGGAATGAATGAAAATGAAGATTGGGAATCCATTACTTAGAGAAGGAAGTTTCCGCAATAAAATAATCGTTAAAATACTAAGACTAACTTTCGACAACTTCTTGTCTGTGGATTCCGATCAAAACATACACCATCCAGTCGCAACATTCGAAGTCAAATTCTGCGAGCTAGGGGGCTAACTGTTGAGGTCAAAAACAGTACGCTCGAAATCAGCAATCCCGATAAAAAAAAAACAAATTAACCAAGCCACGATACTTCCGAAAGATCTCAAGGGATATGTTTCGGAAGAACCGGATGATAATCACTAGATAGCTAAGTGATTATCTATGTACACTTTTTTCCTTAGTTGAGAAGGTTTTATCCCACTGGATTTTCCTATCACTAAGGTTTTAACGAGGCAAGATAATCTGCTTCATCGAATGTTGGGGTCAAAACTAGTACACTCGAAATCAATTTCCGAGAAATACGAAAGACCTTGACAGATATGTTTCGGAACAACAACAAGCAAATCGCAATCTTGGGACAAACGCTTTAGTTCCAAATATTATTTACGGAAAAATGAAAATACGAACGTTCAGCTCGCCAACTAGCGAGCTGACCCATCTCGAACCTTCCATCTCTCGTTTCAAATCATTCCGAGTTTCCGTTAGACTTATGCGATAAAAACCGTAAAATTTGTCTTTTCGTATAAGTTCCGAACTAATCGTATAAACGGTGATGGTCAGCTTGAACACATAAGTTATCCTATCTATACGATTATTACCTACGATTTGCGAAAGAATCGTAAAAACCTTTCAAATAAGATTTAATTGTACGATTAAATCTTATCGTTCTCCGAAACGGACACAAAGACGTATTCCTTTTGTTAAGCTTATAAAATAACAACGGCTAACTAGGACACCAACGTTATCTCACATATACGATTGACGTTACAATATTGTGGGATCTGTATCGTATCGTTATATGAAAGACTGGTTCTCCAATAGAAATCATAAAAATCATCTAAACCGTAAACGGGCCCAACGAGGCCTAAACACGATAACGACCCACTTAAAATTCCAGAAGAGAATTCGGTCCAAGCGTAATGACGGTTGTAACTTGTTCCGCAAGCCGTGAAGAAATGGAAGAAATCCGGAATATGAATATTTCCGCGGAAGAAGAAGAAGATTTTCACGGAAGAATCGAAGATGGAAAAGGAAGATGGATCAACCTTAAAGTCTATATAAGAGAGATGAGGAGGAAGAGCACAAACACGTTTAATTCTCCACACTGAAATACTTAGGGCTTTAGATTATTTTTTCCGTTCTTAGTGAGTTGCGACTCAATTAGANTTAGTGAGCTGCGACTCAATTAGATTTATCAGTCTCCGTTGTTAGATCTAGGATACTCGCCAACAGTTCTTGCAGCCGAGGCTATCATCTGATTGTAACACGCTTATACGATTCGGAATAAGAAAACTTTTTACCCTCTTCATACTTTTAAATTCGTATTTTTATTGCTTATTTTCGTATTCTGATCTTGTATACATTGACTCACATAAATCCTGGATATATGAGGAAATTAGGGTTTCTCTCATTTTTCCTAACTAACGGAAATCGACAGTGCGAATTTCGGTTTCCACACCGTTGTGAAAGAGGAGGACTGGTCGGTTCCATCGACGTCTCTTACCCTCCTTATTTCTTCCAAGCCATCGCTACTGCTCTTTTCCAGGGTTCCTTGAGTGTCATCGAATTGAGAATCATAATTTCCACCTTTACACGATTTTGTACTGTGTTATACACCATATACATCTCCTATGAAGTGGTGATAAGCTCCTATTATGTCTCATGCTCAGCGAGTATTCTATTTGTGATCAGGTTTGAGTTTCCTCCTTGGAGTTTCTTTGTTAATTCATCTTTTATTCTCAAGCTAGTAAGGCCAAGTAAATTGAAGAAAATGGTAATGTCTTGTCGATGGATCTGTAAGACATTGCTTAACACATTTGTGCGTTATTTGCTAATTTGTTTAGTGATCATTGTCAATCTGTTATCATGATCTAATTTGGCAAGTACCATTGGATTAGCTCAGTGAATGATGCTCTTTCCATATCTTGTACTTGTCTGGTTTCAATTGCGGTGGCGATAACATTTTCATCGTGTCTTTTAATTGGTATCCCGAATTTACCTTGTATTTAGGTTTATACTAGCTTTGGTAAAGTTCTTTTTAACACTAAGGGCTTAGTCCCGTGCTAGCTTTAGTTTGTATTTTGTTGTCGATGCAGTATGGATCGCAACGCTAAATTCCGAATTGGCCTCTTCCTTTCCTAAGATTCAATGGACTTATCAGGATTCGTGGAAAGCTATGCTGCTCTGGTATGTTCAAAGCAAGCGCTTCCCTCATCGATTAACCACCATCCAGTTCGTGTGTTTGGTGCTCGTTATAGAGGCTATGGATTTGGTCATGTGCCTCCTTTCGGTAGTAGAGGTTATTCCCTTAGACATAAGTGTATGTCATTACACTATATTCTCCTTCTCCCTTTACTTGGGATTTCATGCCGATAAGCTTCAAAAGTTCTTCCAGAATTAGCATAAGGTTTAACTACGTTTATGTTGTTGATTGTATCAATAACATCCCAACCCAAGCCCAATGTATTTTAATTAAAAGCCCATCAGTGCCCATTTCAGATTCCATAAACCCTAAGCCCAGTTTCTCCAAAGTTTATAAAAAGAGAAATAAGGGAGAGATTGAAAACCCTAGCCACATTTTCTCTCCTCTCTTCCTCTTCTTTTGTGCCGAAACCAGTTCCTCCCGAGCTAGAGAAGATCCCCCTTGATAGTTTTCTTCTCCTCCTCAAGGTAAAAACACTTTATCTATTCTCCATATCTCTTTGTCCTTCTTCTTTTGGGGATCTATGGTTGTAAACCATAGATATATCATCTTTCTCTTTAGATCTACTCTTCTCTAATATTCATCTTTCTTTTGGGAACCTAGATCCATCTCTTGTGGGATTAGGACTGCGATTTCTATTCTTTTCAATCTCAACCAAAGCTAAGGTGAGGGACATGTCTAAAATCCCTCCTTCTCTTACCATACTTCTCTCAACGAGCTTGAAACACTATAACGGGTGGCAACCGTGTCATGAGAGTAAGATGTGGTGCATCTAGATTGGAATGGAACCGAACTCTCTACATTGCGTGGTGTTTCGGTTCATCTGGTAACGGGTGGATACCGTGGCGTCCGGGAACGTAGATGCAGGGCATCTAGTTCCAGGAAGGGAATGACCTTTCGGAGTTGTGAGATGACTCAGCTAATGGTTAGGGTTGATTGGTTTACCAGTCGATCATGATACCCTAGACACGAGGGGACGGTGGTAAGGGCCTCGTACTGGTGCATTAACAGACGCTTTCTGTGAGTAATAGTCTGCGAGGTGAAGGGTTAATTCCCTTTCGTAGAGCCTGCAGGCGGTGGGTCAGCCGCTTACGCTATGTAGGGACCTTGTATGTTATTGTATGAGTGGGTTCTTGGTTCACATGTTTGAAACTAAATGTTTGATTTATGCCTAGACTGTGTGGTTGATTGATAGTAGTTTGTAAGTGATTGTGGTTTCTTTGATCCCCCTTCGTTGAGTAAGCTCTTCCTATAAGTTTACTCACCCCCGCTCTCTTTCTTTTTTCTTATTTCAGGTGAATGTAATGAGTTGACGGAGTCTGAATCTGGATAGTGCTGGTTTTTGGGATTCTAGTTTGACTTTTCGAAATTTAAGACTTTTTGGTTATATCTTATTATTTCAATTGGAATTGTTAACCAGATTTTCGGCTTGTTGAGATGCTGGTTATTTAACGTTTTTTATTTGAAATAAAGTTGATTTTCTGTTATAAGGTTTGTAAAGTTACGACTCTACCCTTCTACAAGGGTCGGGTCGTCTCAATTTGGTATCAGAGCCTAGGTTTGCCAAACCGGTTCTATCCTGGGAGGCAGTCCTGAGGTAAAAAGTTTCCATAAGTGGTAAGTTTCCAGAAAAGGAAAGTTTGAAAACCAGGAGGTGTTTTTAAAAAGTCAAAAACGGCACAACGATTTAGAATTCTTTATATATTTGTGACGTTATGTATTCTGATCAAGCCTAATTGGCTTTCTTTCCTTACAGATGCCACCCAGAAGAGCTAGAGGAAGACCTGCGAACGATACCAGATCTGCTAGAGCTGAGTCGCCTCAGAGGTCCGCATAAAACATTGGGGAAAGTCCAACTCTCGAGTTGTTTGCACGTCACGCATATGTGGTCCACCTATTGGGGTAGCTGTGGAATCTCAGGTGGTGCAGTCGAATGGCATTCCAGTTCAACTTGTCGGGATAGCTGCGGGTCAACCAATCATAATACCGCTTGATGAACCTGTTGATGTCAACCCTGCTGAGCTATTGGAGGAGTTAGGAGACTCCAAGAGATAGTTCGTCAGATTCCTGAGCTAGCACCTAGAGGACCTGGAGGTGCTATTCCGCCACCTTTTGTGCATGTTGCACTTCTGCAACTGCCACCAGTGAATCCTGGAGTACCTGTTTACTCTCGGTTGCATGTTGGACCCGGCTACCCGCTGCCGCCTGTGGCTGAGCATGTTTTTGATCCACCTCTAGTGTTTGATCATGTAAGAGGAAGAGAGTTGCCTCCTCCACCTCCGGTGCACGAGTATGTAAGAGGAAGAGAGTTTCCTCCACCACCTTCGGTGTATGAGTATGCTAGAGGAAGGGAGCTACCTCCACCGCTGCCTGTAGATCCTTCGAGCAAGGACCCATCTACTGGCAGGCTTTAAGGCATCTTCGAGAGATGAACGTGGACACGTTCGGAGGAAAGACATATCCCACTGCAGTGGATCATTGGAAGCAGAAGTTGGAGAGGAGCTTTGAAGCTATTCGGTGTCCTGTAGCTTATAGAAAGGATCTCGGTGTACAGTACCTGAAAGACAAAGCTCTCCTATTGTGGGAAGGTGTCGTGGAGATGCAAGGACGTCCTTTGACATGGGAGGATTTCCGCGAGGAGTTCACTAAAAAGTACTTCCCCAAGGAAATGATGGACAAGATAGAGGCAGAGTTTCAAGACTTCCGTCAGAGATCTCATAGTGTAAGGGAGTATGAACTGGAATTCGCCAGACTCCGAAGGTATGCAGGACGGCACATGACTGAGTATGAACTCATCAGAAGGTTATTGCGAGGATTGAAGCCAGACATTAGTGTCAGATGTTCCATCAGGGACTACCACATCCTGGTTGAGCTGGTGGAAAAGGTTGCAAATCAAGAGGAAGGTATCGCAGTCATCAATTCAAGAAACTCTCAGAACCAGAATGGGAACGGGGAGTCATCTAAGAGGACACGTGATGAGACAGGAGAGTACTGTCACAAGTCTAGAAAGAAGCATTTTGGGGCGTGCCAAAAGTGTGTAAAGTGCGAGCGTTATGGGCACTCAAGCAGGGATTATCGTTCTGATCATGGAACCGAGTGTTTCCGTTGTGGCAAGGAAGATCACATCTACAGGGATTTCATGGAGCCAATTGCACGAAGCCAATACCAGCTGCCTTGTTGTCGCCGCCACCAAAGAGGCGAGATGTGGAACCGCGAGCCTTTGTGGTTGAGGACTACGACGGAGCAGAGCCGATAACGGGTAAGTTTCCTCTCTATTCTTTTCTTTTGAGTAAAAGAAGTGAATAGGAATAAGATTATGTGATGGTCGTCTTTGTGCTTAGTCATAGTGTAAACCGTGTAGGATCGGTTTTAGTTAGGGGTGGAGCAGCCTACACCTTGTTCGATATTGGAGCTACTCATAGCTTTGTGTCTCCGGCGCTGACAGGGCCGGTGTTGGTCGTTCAAAGGAGAGTTCGCTCCTAGATCCAAGAAAATCCAAACCGCTTGGTCAAAAAAAGGTAGATCATCGGGGATGTACAAAGGCGTTTCGGTAATTCTTGGAGGAAAGGAATTCCTCTCATAATTAGTCGAGATGAAGCTGAATCGCTACGACATGATTCTCGGGATGGATTGGTTGAAAAACCAAAAAGTTTTCCTTGACTGCTAAAGGGCACAAGTCAACATCTTGGTACAGGAACCCAAATAGTTTTCCAAGGGATCAAGACTAGTTCTGAAGTACCAGTCATCTCAATGCTACACGCATAAAGCCTAATGGAAAAAGGCAATGAAGCTTACTTAGCCACTATAACTATGGTAGAATATGAGTTACTAAAGGACCTGACAACTATACTGGTGGTTTCTGAGTATGCAGACGTATTCGAACCACTTAAAGGACTACCTCCTAACCAAGGAGAACCTTTTACCATAGAGCTCGAACCAGGGACGACACCTGTGTCGAAACCACCATATCGCCTAGCACCATCAGAAATGGCAGAGCTCAAGAAGCAGTTAGAGGACTTGACTGATAAATGATTTATTAGACCAAGTAGTTCGCCCTGGGAAGCACCCGTCTTATTCGTCATAAAGAAAGATGGAAGTTTGAGGCTATGCATTGATTACCGAGGATTGAACAAAGTCACCATCAAGAATAAGTACATGCTTCCACGAATCGATGAGCTGTCGGACCAGCTGCAAGGAGCGTCGTGGTTCTCTAAAATAGATCATCAATTACCAATAGTGGAGGATGACGTAAGGAAAACCGCCTTCCGAACATGCTATGGTCACTACGAATTCATTGTCATACCATTTGGGCTGACTAATCCGCCGGCCGCGTTCATGAAGCTAATGAATGATGTATTTCGAGCACACTTAGATAAGTGTGTGATTGTCTTCATTGATGATATTCTTGTCTACTCAAAATCAGAAGAAGCTCATGCATGTCATTTGCAAATAGTCGTGGAGAAACTAAGGGAACAACGACTATATGCGAAGGAAAGCAAATGCAGTTTTTAGCAAATGAAGATAGGATTCCTAGGCCACATCGTCTCTGGGGACGGAGTAGCAGTGGATCATGAAAAGATCGCATCTATCAAAGAATGACCGGAACCGAAGAACGCTACTGAGATCCGCAGCTTCTTAGGTCTGGCTGGTTACTATCAAAAAAATTTCAATGGATTCTCAAGCCTTGCCAAGCCGATGACCCGTCTCACTAGCAAGGACGCAAAGTTTGAATGGTCGGAAGCTTGTGCAAAAAGTTTTGCATCCCTAAAGGAGCGGTTAACTAAGACACCAGTTTTGGTACTTCCAAGGACAGGAATCACCTATGTCGTCTACACTGATGCATCTGGTTCTGGTTTGGGTTGTGTTTTAATATAATAGGACCAAGTGATAGCGTACACCTCGTGACAGTTAAGACCGCACGAACAGAATTACCCAACTCATGACTTGGAGTTAGCAGTGGTAGTTTTCGCTCTAAACATTTGGATATCGTATTTGTATAGAGAGAAGGTTCAGATCTTTACAGATCACAAGAGTTGAAGTATATCTTCACCCAGAATGAACTAAACTTGAGGCAACGTAGATGGGTTGAGTTATTGGAAGACTATGACCTGGAGATTATGTATCACCCTCGGAAGGCTAACCAGGTTATTGACGTCTTAAGTAGGAGAAGATATGATGTTTTAGGAGCCAAAGAGGTTCAAGAGTTAGTAGCAACGCTAGGGAGCCTGAGTTTGTGCGCAACCACCGTAGAAGAGGATTCAGCGGGGCTGGAAGCCTTGCATCAGGCAGACCTTCTATGGAAGATCAGGAAAGCACAGGAAGAGGACCCTATTCTAAAGGATTTGGTATCCAAGGAGGTAATTGGATACAAAGAGGCTTCGAATGGGACCTACCGATACAAAGGACGGGTATGTGTTCCGAATAATGAGGACCTAAGGAAAGAGATTCTCTGTGAAGCGCACTTTTCGCGGTTTTCAGGTCACCCAGGTAATACCAATATGTATCAGGATCTGAAGAGATACTACCATTGAGGTGGAATGAAGTGGGACATTGTCAAATGGGTCTCATAACGCCAGACCTGACAATTAGTAAAAGCTGAGCGGCAGGTACCCAGCGGACTACTACAAAGCCTACCACTACCCGAATGGAAATGGGATATGGTAACCATGGATTTTGTGACCGGGCTGCCGAGAAAAAGCAGCAAGAAGATGCTATTTGGGTGATAGTTGATCGGCTCACAAAGTCAGCTGACTTTCTACTTATCAAGAAGACGGATGGAGCCGATCTTCTCGCGCAAAAGTACTTGGATGTCATAGAAAGATTCCATGGAGTTCAAGTTAGCATTATGTCGGAAAGAGATTCAAAGTTCACTTCTATTTTCTGGAAGGAATTCCAGAAAGCATTGGGACAAAGGTTCACCTCAGTACCGCCTACCACCCGCAGACGGACGGTCAGTCTGAGAGGAAGATTCAGACATTAGAAGACTTGCTGAGAGCTTGTGTGCTGGACTAGGAAGGTACTTCGGAAAAGTATTTACCTATAGCCGAGTTCTCGTATAACTTCCATACCAGTATTAGGATGTCATCGTATGAGGCGCTTTACGGCAGGCCTTGTCATACTCCCCTTTGTTGGACCGAGTGGGAGAGCGCAAAGACTTAGATCCAGCGATGGTCCAGGAAACCGTAAAGCAAGTCGAGCTGTTAAAGGAAAGGATCAAGGAAGCTCATAACCGTCAGAAGAGTTACGCGGATCAACACCGAAAGGCTTTGGAATTCGCTGTGGGAGACGAAGTCTACCTGAAGATGAGGACGTTTAGGGTTGCTGATAATGTTCGAAAGTTGAAGAAGCTCAGACCGAGATATATAGGGTCGTACCCTATCCTAGAGAGAATCAGAGAAGTAGCCTACCGTCTATCCCTGCCAAAGGAATTGTCATATTTCCATGATGTGTTCCACATTTCAGTCTTAAGAAAGCTCGTTAGGAAACCTGAGCTTATTTTGAAAAATCCGCCGGCTGACTTGAACGAGAACTTAACAGCTATAATTAAACCAAGTAGCATTCTAGACCGAAAGGATGTAGTGGTTAACAGACAAACCACCAGGTTGGTCAAGGTCTCTTGGGAAAGAGATGGAATCGAGGATCACACTTGGGAAGAGGAGCAAGTAATGCTTAGGGAGCATCCTCCACTGTTCGAAGGTTCGTTGGAATCGAGAGACGTTGGGTTGAATTCGGGGGCAAATTCCCAACGGGAAGGGGAGAGTTGTAACATCCCAAGCCCAAGGTGTTTTAATTCAGAACCCATTTCAGATTCCATAAACCCTAATCCCATTCTCTCCAAAGTTTATAAACGGAGACATAAGGGAGAGATTAAGAACCCTAGCCACCTTTTCTCTCTTTTCTTCCACTTCTTCTGCGCCGAAACCAGCTCCTCCCGAGCCCTCTCCTCCGCGTTTTGATTCTTCAAAGAGCTAAAGAAGATCCCCCTTGATAGTTTTCTTCTACTCCTCAAGGTAAAACCCCTTTATCTATTCTCCATATCTCTTTCTCCTTCTTTTTTTGGGGATTTATTGTTGTAAATCATAGATATACCCTCTTTCTCTCTAGATCTACTCTTCTCTAATATTCATCTTTCTTTTGGGAACCTAGATCCATCTCTTGTGGGATTAGGACTACAATTTCTCTTCTTTTCAATCTCAACCAAAGCTAAGGTGAGGGACATCTCTAAAAGCTCTCTTTCTCTTACCCTACTTCTCTCATCTATGTTAGTCTTTGGTTAAATCTTGCTGCTTGTATATATGGTTGACTATTTTGTGTGTAATATGTAAGACAATGAATATTCTACAGGATATAGATGTAAATTGGATATTGATTGAGCATGTTGAGTGTTTAGTGCGTGTTGTTTGACAACAAGCTTGAAACACCGTAACAAGTGGTTCATCTAGATCGGAATGGAACCGAAATCTCTATGTTCTGTGGTGTTATGGGTCATCTGGTAACCGGTGGATACCGTGGCATCCAGGAACATAGAAGCACGACATCTAGTTCCAAGAAGGGAATGACCTTCTGGCGTTGTGAGATGACTCAGTTGATGGTTAGGGTTGATTGGCTTACCAGTCGGTCATGATACCCTAGACGCGAGGGGACACTGGCAAGGGCCTCGTATTGGTGCACTAACAGACANGGTAACCGGTGGATACCGTGGCATCCAGGAACATAGAAGCACGACATCTAGTTCCAAGAAGGGAATGACCTTCTGGCGTTGTGAGATGACTCAGTTGATGGTTAGGGTTGATTGGCTTACCAGTCGGTCATGATACCCTAGACGCGAGGGGACACTGGCAAGGGCCTCGTACTGGTGCACTAACAGACGCTTTCTGTGAGTAATCGTCTGCGAGGTGAAGGGGTCATTCCCCTTCGTAGAGCCTGCAGGCGGCGGGTCAGCCGCTTACGCTGCGTAGGGACCTTGTATGTTATTGTATGAGTGGGCTCTAGGTTCACATGTTTGAAACTAAATGCTTGATTTAGGCCTAGACTGTGTGGTTGATTGGTAGTAGTTTGTAAGTGATTGTCGGTCCTTGGATACCCTTCGCTGAGTAAGCTCTTCCCATGAGTTTACTCACCCCCGTTCTCTTTCTTTTACTCATTTCAAGTGAACGTAATGAGTTGACGGAGTATGAATCTGGATAGTACAGGTTTTTGGGATTCTAGTTTGACTTTTTGGAATTTAAGACTTTTTGGTTATTTCTTACTATTTCAATTGGAATTGTTAATCGGATTTTCGGTTTGTTGAGATGTTGGTTATTTAACATTTTTATTTGAAATAAAGTTGATGTTTCCGTTATAAGGTTTGTAAAGTTACGACTTTACCCTTCTACGAGGGTCGAGTCGTCTCAGTATCTCCTACTCTTTTAGTGGAGTAAAAACTTTTTAGTAATGAAGTATCTCGTTTGAAAAAAAAAATAGGAAAAGAGAAGCTCGAGTATGTTTTATTAAAATGTCGTATGACAATTGTTTTTTTTTTTTAAATGGCTACTACAAGAATCGTAGCTTGTATTCCGAGTGAAAATAATTATTGCTTATCTAAACCAGAAAGTACAGTAATCTAAAACAATGCTTCGGCCTAAATTAGCAGGGTGGATCGACCCGTCCAGCTTGAGCTAGTTGTCGAGCTCGTCTTACTTTCAAGTCATCGAGATGATTCTGGTAAACATAAGAAGCGAAACCCCAAAGAGCGATAAGCATCGACATAATCTTAACGCCACTCATCCTATCACGAAACACAACCAAAGCCGCGAGTGGAGTCACAGCTAAAGAGAGTGTACTAATAACATTTGAGAAGAGCGAAGACACCAAAAATATCAAACCCACCACTCCTACAGAACACACTTGCCATGCAATCGCTGTCCCAACCAAAGTCAGTACATAAGAGCCTTGCCCTTTATGGTACCCTTCCATTTCCGAGTGCAGCGTTCTCCATTCCCCACTAGCGAAAAGCCCAATAGCCGAGACACACGTCGCTACTAAAGATGTGTAAATTTGCATTTCAAGAACTACAGAATACGTTTCTTTCTTCAAAACCTTCTCAAAGGAGAACTGCATAAGAGAAAGTAATAGCGAATAGAGAGCTGATGCAGCGAGTGTACACAGAAACCCAAAGATATACTTTGACCTAGAGACACCAGAAGGAGCATCTGCATCGTCGTTGATACCAATCAAAGTAGCAGAGAAGGAAAGGAGAACAACAGAGTTGAGAATTAAAGCAGTGAACTTCTGAGCATTGATGAAATAAGAGAAAACAGCGTTGAAGGCCAATTGAGTAGCGCAAATGAGCGAATAAGTTGATGCAGAGAGGTAAAGAAGTCCAAGAGAGTATAACATATTGTCTCCAGCAACAATGACACCAAGGAGAACATATATCAAGACAATGGTTTTGAGTGAACAAGAAGAACGCTCTGAAGAGTCTGTTGAAGAAGGAAGAAGCAAAAGCGGGATATAGAGGACCGGAAAAGCAGCTGTTTGAACAAGAGTAGCCATCCATTTGCTGTTTCCACCTTCATCATAGTAAAATCTACCCAGAAGAACTGAAACAGCTTGACCACCAATGAGGAAGAAGATGTTGATGGATACAAGAACCCACCATTGCCAACTTTTGAGATTCAAGAGTGCATATGGTATACCTACTACACTCTCATCCTTCACCAAAATTGGTTCTTGATTATCTGTAAATAAATCAAATAAATTAACAAGAAATTCAGCTTAAAAGCCCTAGCTAAATCCCTAAAGGACAATCCGACACAAAGCACAAATAATCACCAAATTATAAACCCTAAAAACGATTTGAATTCAACTTATAACATAATCCGATACAGAACAAAGAAAATCACCAATTACAACCCATGAAAATGATTTGAATTCAACTTATAGCATAATCCGATATAGAACAAAGAAGAAGGTGGAAATTGATGATATGAGAACGCAAAGAATCAGAAGGAGAAAGGGACGAACCTGACATAGAATCTCTTCTGCAAGAAACGACGTTACAGAGAGATTGAAGAGAAGGCTTACTTATTAGTGAAATTGTGCGTCTCGATTCTCGAAATGAGCTTTTGATCAGTTGGTGAGAAGAAGCAGTAGCTGTTACTGAGAGATTCGAAGTAGACTTTAAATAAAATTTTGAGCTTTGACTTGTTATTAGCCAATCATTTTCTTACCGGAGGAGACCGGAGATTCGACCCGTGAATGTTTAGCCGGTTTAGGTTTTCCTCTTAAGCCTCGGTTGAAAATCTTCCATATATTAAAAAGTCCCTACGTATAAACACCACGTTTTTCGGATTTTTTTATATATTTTAAAATCCTCTAATTTTATTAGAGACCTTGAAACACCATAAAAAAAAAAGTTCA
>OVAV01000176.1:428-22916 GCA_900406375.1 Iberis amara | reverse complement strand
TTTTGATTTCACCGATGGATTGACTTCAAACCACCTCCATACGAAAGCTAACTCATGTGGGTATCTTGTGTCCAAATGTCAGANCCTATAAACATGAAAATATACCAAAAGCACAAGGAAAACACTCGAATGATGCCAAATAGTAAGTATAAATACCCACTAAAAAGCATCAAAATCGAGTGATATCAACGATCCAACTGCGGGAGGGTATTAGATAATGTCAATTATCTTTACATTCAAATTGTTTGTTAAGCGTATCTAGCTTTTTCAGTTGTGCATATCACAGAAATATTTGTAACAACTTTGTGTATATATTGCGAATGGGATCAATGAAATTTCCAAGGGGAACTTAACCACTTTCAAAGAGGCTACCAATCTGTTTAGTCTTATTCTTTCCCTTAAAGGCATGCATGTTTCTCTGAACCATGATTTTCACAAATATAATCTCCAAATTAGTCTAATGCGAGAGATCTATAGGTGTAGGGTAAATCTCAGTTAGTATATGACCAATGCCATAATGGATCTTTTGGAGTTCATCCTGTCTAATTGCTTATGCTTCTTGTTTGGCATAGATCGTGTTACTAATTTCTTTGGAGACCATACAAAGTGCTAAGTCTCGAATAAGAGGTTGCTTCGCGTCCCTCACCCAAGCCTATCAAATGCTATAACTCGTTTTCTACTTGAAACTTTGGGGAAAAAAAATGTGAGAATTGGTGCTCCCTTCCTAAGTAGGATGTTGGTGCTCCCTTCCTAAGTAGGATGTCATATAATTTCAGTTAGTATAGTGAAGATCGATATTGTGGTAGTTGAAGATGGTTGTAAAGAGGCTATCAATCCGTTTAGTCTTATGCTTTCCCGTAAAGGTGTGCATGTTCCTCTGTACCATAATTTTCGAAAATATAATCCCCAAATTAGTCTGATGTAAGAGATCTATAGGTGTGGGGTAAATCTCAATCGGTATATGACCAATGCCATAATGGACCATTTGGAGTTCATCATGTCTAATTGCTTCTGCATCTTGTTTAGCATAGATCGTGTTACTAATTGCTTTGGAGACCATACGAAGTGCTGAGTCTCGAACAAGAGGTTGCTTCGCGTCCCTCGCTGCATAAGAACCCAAGCCTATCAAATGCCATAACTCGTTCTCTACTTGAAACTTTGGAAGAGATGTGAGAATTGGTGCTCCTAAATCCATAAAGATCATATAGGTCCGTGATCAAAATCTAGTAGAATTAACCATGCAAAAGTAAGAGACTGTAGCTTCTCTTACACACGATTTCTAGGAATGTTTGTCTCGAAGGCAAACATATGTAAGAAACTAATGCACAAACTCATGATATAAGGGGTATGTGTTGTATGGCATATTTCTGAGCCCAATCTTCTTCAAAATCATAACGACATTCCTTTTGTCCGAAGATACACCACGGAGTTGTGCCAACAATTTGATTGCATCGATCGCTTGAATGTAAACACACGAAGAAGAAAAACTATTAGTCATTGTAGATTAAGAATCTGAATTTTTCGTGGCAGTTTCCAAATCCAAATTGAATTTTGAGAAGGATTAACACCTTCGGAAAATTAATCGAGAGAACAAAATGTAATACAATACATACTATAGAAAAATGTCGACTAACACAATTTAAAATTTCATTGCCTGAAAATTAAAATCTCGAATGAGTAGGGATGGGCGTTCGGTTATTCGGTTCGGTTCGAGTAGTTTCTTTTTGGTTTTAGTTCTTTTCGGTTCCTTCAATATAGGATCCATATAGTAACCATTAGAAAATCGGTTCGGTTTGGTTCTAGGTCGGTTTGGTTTGGTTTGGTTTGGATCTAAAATTTTGAAACCATTTGAGAATCGATAATTTAATGGTTTCGGTTCGGATATTTTACCCAAAAATACCCAAAAGAACCGAAAATATTCAAAATATCTAAACCAAAAATACCCAAAAGAACAAAAAAATATCCAAAAAAACCAAAAGAACCGAAAATACCCAAAATATCCCAGATTGAAAATACACAAACGAACCAAAAGTACCCAAAATACCAAAAATAACCGAAAATATCCAAAAATTGGTAACAGTGGCATATATCCATGATTCTTGGTATAAACACTTACCTTATATTTTTGGTTCCTTTCGGTTCTTCGGTTCGGTTCTGAACCGATATCCATGGTTCTTGATAAGAAAAACCATTTGGGTAACCTAAAGGGAACCGTACCCGAACCTAACCTAATTTTCGGTTCGATCGGTTCGGTTCTTCGGTTCCAGGTAATTATGCCCATCCTTACGAATGAGACATAAGACGTTGAGGAACATTGCCAATTAATTCTCCATACAGAAGATAATCAAACATAACAGAGACATAAAAATAAAAGCACAACCAACATCGAAACTGACGCCGGCTGAAACAACCGTGAAAAACTTTGATGAACCATCGTTTTTCAAGTCGCTGTTCATGCAAAACATTAGAATTTATGGCAAAAGATTAAAATATGGGTCCATTAAAGCCCATGATTAATTTTCTCAGCCCATTATTACAAATTCCGAATAGTAATGGAAAATTGCCGGTACCTCTCTCTGCCAGAGTTACTGCCTTCACAACAAGTCTCTTTGATTTCCCACAAGAAGCGTTGAATCTCTTTGTTTTCTTCCTCGGATCGAATCCATTGAGGGATCCTATTTCGTTTCTCCTCTTCGGATCCATTTTTTTCATACATCATTATCTTTAATCTCTGTTGCTTCAACAAGGTAATTTATGTTTTCCTCACATGATTATTATTATGTCTATAAAATTGAGAGCGAAAATTCCCAATTTGCGATGATCAAGGTCTTACATTTGACGGGAATGTTTTTGTGTTTGAGTACACGCTCTGTTTGATCAAAAGAAACCTCACAATCTCTCTTGACTCCTCCTTCTCTCTATCATAATGTGTTCTTACTTGGATTTAGTTTCTTAAGTGAAATTTCTATTTTGTTGGTTGTTCATTGGTGTCTAGAATTATCTTTCTTTCTTTCCTAGGAAAAATGTTACCTACCTTCATCTCATATTCACACAGAAATTATACCTGCAACAATCATTTACTCATTCATCTTAAGTGTGGACAAGACTGAAGATTTGTATCAGTGTTTAGTTGCACTTTGTGTGATCCACTGATGAGTGGTTGCTAAGGGCCCGCTCTAGTCTTTTCTGTCTGAGTTATGTTTCTCCTTATGATAAAGAGAATACTTCTCTGCTTCCCTATTGGAGGCTTTAATGCCTTGTGAATAGTTAGTTTCCACCGACTTTTAACTTAGAATCTCCGGGTGAGGGTGACCTCACAACTAAAGTTGGCTTTTTTACTTATTTTATATAGATGTACACACCCAAGTGAGCTTCTTTAATACTCTAGGAGTAGCAGCTGCTAAAGGTCCAGATCCAAGAGGTAACTTGTATTGATGTCTTACTTTTGTACCAGGATGTGTTTATGTTGCTGAATCATTTGTTTGTGATAGATTTTCTTAGGCGGTTGAGAGCTGAAAAATTGAAAATTTTAGTCAACTTTGTTTCACAGAACCTTCTAGGAAGCTACCTCAGTACATTTTTTCCTATTTTTTTAACAATTAGATCTCAATCTTTCCAGTTTCTGAAGTTTGCTTTGCCACCTCTACTTATTGATGTTTTCCTTCTTCCTCATTTTGGCACTTTTGTTTTGGTCTTAGTAGACAGGCTAAAAGCCAGAGGTAAAGATATGGTTCTGTAGAAGGGTTAATCTAGCATAACAAGGAGATGGCTTTCTATTCTGAGGACGACAAGAGTGAAGACTATCTCTTTAAGATTGTTCTAATTGGTGATTCTGCAGTTGGGAAGTCAAATTTGCTTGCAAGATTTGCAAGGGATGAGTTTTATCCCAGTTCAAAGTCGACTATTGGAGTAGAGTTTCAGACACAGAAGATGGATATAAACGGAAAGGAGATCAAAGCACAGATATGGGACACGGCTGGTCAAGAACGTTTCAGAGCAGTCACTTCTGCTTATTACAGAGGTGCAGTTGGAGCTCTTCTGGTTTATGACATCAGCAGACGACAAACTTTTAGCAGCATTGGTAGATGGCTCAATGAGCTGCACAGTAAGAAACTCCAATCTTTAATTCTTATCTTCTACTAAACAGCTATCTTATGACTATTATGAAACTGTTGCAGCACACTCTGATATGAACGTTGTGACGATTCTGGTGGGGAACAAGTCGGATCTGAAGGATATAAGAGAAGTGCCAACAGCAGAAGGGAAGGCATTAGCGGAAGCCCAGGGACTTTTCTTTATGGAGACATCAGCTCTAGACTCGTCGAACGTGGCAGCTGCATTTGAGACTGTTGTGAAGGAGATATACAATATACTGAGCAGGAAAGTGATGAGCTCACAGGAGCTAAATAAGCAAGATCCTGCTTCACTAAGCAATGGTAAGAAGGTTGTGATTCCATCTGATGCACAAGGAGAGTCAAAGAAAGGTGGATGTTGTTCTTCTTCTTGATAGAAACTGAAATTGTAGAGAAGATTGTTGAAATGCTGTGGTGTGGGAAGTGTTTAGGTGTTAGCAATCTGTAAATTTTCCATTGCAGAAGCTTTTATGAAACTCACTCCTCTCTATAAAGTTTGCATTTTTTTCTTTCTTAATAACCAATGATTGATACATCACTGTCAAATCATATGATACTGTTGGTAAGTAGTAATCTATTTGATATTTTTAACTTGAATGTGAATAAAATAAAGAGTTATAAATAAAATTATAATTCCAATGAAGCATTTGTCATTGGGAAGAGGATCAAATCGAGATGAAGGTTGAAATGCAGAGATCACACGTGCAGTTGCATGTGAGACAGATTGGCTCCACACATGATTGCATTTATCGCCGTAGTACGGATTCCACTCTCCATCATCCATCATCCATCATCATGCAATTTTTTCGTTAGCTTAAACCGGATATTTTCGTAACTGTTGTCTTACGCTCTAAACCGGTTTGCATTTGGCTATTGGTTGCTTCGGTTTGATTTGGTTCAATGGCCTCAATGATCTCCGCAAGTCCCTTCAAGACCTAAAAGTAGGAGAAACGACTATTAAAACTCAAGCTTGTCTACATCTTCTGTTACTGTTAAAAATGTAACTGAAGCTCAAATGTTGTGGCATGTCTCTTTGTACCCTTTTGGTTTCATAGAGTGACATCTCCAACATTTCAATTCTCTGCAAGAACCAACCACACAAATTAAACAAAAGATTTTTAGACTTATGAAACTCTTTATTCTATAAAAGGAAAAAAAAAACAAGTCTATATATTTCATGGTGGTAGCTGAGATGTGTGTATAAATGAATCAAAGAAGTTATACCTTTTGGGTCTCCTTAAAAGCAGCTCTCAGAGCAGCATACTTCTGCAATGTTATCATGTTCTTGTCTGCACATTCCTGCATTCCATTGATATCTTAATCAGCCTCAATACCGAATTCAAGAAATCAAATTTCATTTACAATATATCCTTTATATATACTTGTTGATTGGGTGGAGCATTTTCTAAATCTTTATCCATAGTTTGCCCTTCAGGATCAGCATCTCCCGCTGTGGACATCTCCTATATATATGGAAGAAATAATCCAATTTTACTGGAAAAAGCTGCGTATGTTTGATGGAAATACCATGGTTTTTGGTGCAAACCTGGATCTTTTCCTTGATGTTTGGATCATTCCAGGGTCCTTCGTCACTAAAGAGACAGCCTCCATGATCCGAACAGGTGCAGTTTCCTCCAAGAAATGTAGGTAAGTTGCTGTGTTATGACATCAAACACAAACAATGCTGAGTTTCCAACGTAAATCCTCATAAAGAAACAAAGCTTTCCACCAATTAACAGAAAATTGAATCCCACCTCGGATCTATTGCTTCATGTAGCTCTCCAATGTAGTTGGGTCCTAGGACCTGTGGAACAAACATAATATTAATGGAAAAGAGCATTGTGACTGAACCAGAATCCAACATCAAGTGGCATATGCTTACTTGAACTTTGGCCAATGTGCGAGCATCAAGAAAGGTCTTTAGAGCAAGCCACAACATCCGGAATCCAGAACTGGCATTGACGACAAAGAGGCGATGCAAAGTCTAGAGCCAAACCAATCAGAATTACAAGCATTATTCAAAAAAGCTGGTAATGAAGTCTGAAAATCCACCTACCTCAGGGTAGTAGTTGCTGTCTATCTTCTGAATTTCCATGAAAAGGGTTCTCGCAGGTTTTGAGAAGTTTGACATTCCCTTTATCAAGAAAAACGAATTAGCTACAAGATTAAACCATTTCATCTACAAGAAAGTGATATACCAATCCAGAGACATCTAAAATCGTTGTGGTAGACGAAATATGTTTATCTGAAGCAATTGAACAAGCAGGATATCTCAAGCTCAAGGTATTCTCTTGTTCTCTAACATGATACTTAACATATCTCTCAATAGTAGTTGCTTTGAGAAACGCGTTGAGGTCAACCATCCCGAGTCTCTCAATGTATATAGGCCTACCACTCTTGTCTACCTTATGAAACCCATGAGGGTAATGTTTCTTCACTTCATTGTATTCCTCGTACTGAAACTTCTGTCAGACATTTCGTCGAATAGGTTGTGAGCGAGTCGATCTAGTTAACGAAAAAAAGAAACAGAAAATAGTCGCCTCTTTTTGTTTTGTTACCTTAGAAATCATATCCACTTGAAAATCCACCCGCCAATTCAAATAATTGAGAAACGCATCTTTGGATTTCTCAAGATCGAATCCCCTCATTTTTAGAAACCTGATATTAGATGGAAACAGATTTTGAGCAGAAAACTCAAACCAGGAAATTTTAGGTTTATTTAGGATGATTGTGACATTTAACCTGAGAAGTGTATTATGATCTCCGTGCTTGGTAGGCAAGTGGCCATGGAGAAGAAGCAAATTACGAAACGCTTCAACAATTTGTTCATCGGTTGAGGAGCGTTCTTCGTTAAAGGAATCAGATTGCATCGAAGCTTTAGCACCATCGGAGATGTATATATCTCTGTAATACAATTGCGTTTCTAGCATCTGTAACGATCATTGGGCTTCAGAAGAAGGAGAGTTTATGACATAGCGGCCATTGAAGGAAAGCAAAAGTACCATGAAATCGAAAGAATAAAACACAAATGGAATAATTGATTTCTCTCGGCGCGGGAAAAGTTGGGCAAGAGAATAACGGTTCTTTTATGTTATTTTATGCCTCTGCTTACGGCGTCGTTTGATTTGGAATAAGGAACGACCACTTCCGATTTCATTAGATCAAATCTAAGCTTAGCATATGTGAATTACAAGGTTTTATATTATTCTCTAATGAAAAATCATTTTTCAAAAATGGACAAGAAAGTAAGAAACCACTATTATCCAGAGGAACTTGGACTATACTATATGTTATCCCTTACACATTACTAAGGGTCCGGATGGTGACATTAAAATAAGCGGTGCGGGACAAAAGAAAAGAGCGGGACAGTACAAATAAGTGTGATGCCGATTGAAAAATTAGCGGGACGAGACAAGTGCGGTTTTCCAAAAATTAGCGGGACAGGACAATGTTTGAATGGTGAATAAACAAATAGCGGTACCAATAGTGCAATATATATATATATATATTAACAAATTAAAGTAAATTTGATGTAATACAAAATTCTATAAAACCATCAAATATTTTTTTATTAAAAGTTATTAATAATTGTATTATTTGTATATTTATTAAAAATATAATTTATTATTGGTAAAGTTTGGTTATTTAGTTTGTGTACATCATAGGCTTGAACGTTCGAGTATTTCGGTTTGGTTCTGTAGTACTTTAATTAAATTCAAAAGTACTACACAGTTTCGGTTCAGTTTTTTAAGTTTTTAATTTTCTTAAATAACCAAACTTAAAGGTTTTTAGAAGAATTTTGGTTTTATTTTTTGGGTTCAGTTCTGTCTAATTTTTCTAGATCTGGTTTATTTTTCATCCCTTATTAGGAGTATGTTTTATTTTTGAAACATAAACTAAATTTCTACAAACACACTTTTATTTTAAAATATAGAATTAATAAGATTCTATTTTTTTATAAAACAAACAAAAAAAATCATGGTGAAACACACCACTATTGCGTTTTCTCTTCAATTACACCCCGTTTTAGGTGCGTATCGAATTTTTATCATTTTGCACTATAAAAACGCACCGCTATAGTATTTACAATATTTTATTATATAAACAAATTGATCGCACTATGTTTGTTTAACGTTGATGAATGGTGAAATGAATAATAATAACGTCCCGCTATTATCAATACCGCCTTTTATATGTTCTCCATTCATTACCTAATTTAAATTGTAATTTATATCTCGTCCATCTAGGCATTTATTGTTGAATATATATTAAAAATATTATGGATTTTTTTTTGTCGTCTTTAATATTAATAATAACCGACAGAGTTTACAAAAAATCGGATAAACACTAAAATCCGCAAATTTCGACTGTCGAAACTCAAAATTTCAAGAGACAAAATCCGATTCCCGAGAGCCAAAGAAAATACACTAAATTAACACAACGATGAAAGCTAAGCGTATATAGAAAAGAAATCGGATGAGTGAAAGACCCTCAGAGGCACCGGGACGAATAGCCACTCTATGCAACAAAGCTGAAGAAATCCATTCCAAATAAACTGCAAGCTCCATAAGAAGGCCGAAAACAAAACGACCACACACAAGATTCCTCTTTTGGTGAATAAATCTACCTCAACAGGTGTAGATGTGGAAACTCTTATTCCGGACAACAGGCTCCTAGACAACAGAAGGAGAACCAAATAAAGACCGGAGAACGGCGAAGTCATAACTCGAAAGAGAAGACCGGGAAACGCTAAAGACGCAGTCTCGCAGATGAAAAGCTTCGATCACTCTTAATATGTAGAGACAAGGAGCGAAAATCTCAAACATCACATGTCGACTTCCGGAGAAGACGACTATGGACCGAAACTGAAGAAGAAAACCAGAAACTACCCAGCCTGAAACCAGAGCAAGTACATCCAACCAAAGAGACATAGCAACTAGAAAACCTATGACCAAAGGAAAGCCAAAACACGCCAACCAGCCCCTAGATCTAAACCGCAACAAAGCCAAAAAACAAAGGATGAACTCCAACAAACAACCAACGAATCTAACAACTCTCTAACCGGCGATCTAACAATGACCAAACTACAGATCCACATAAAGCAGAACCGATAGAGAACTTACGGAGAACACCGGAGCCCGGCTGAGCCAAGCAAGGACCGGACACGCTGAATCGCCGAAAGAAGCCAAGGACGGACCGCCAGAAAGACAGGAAGCTAGCACGGTGGAGCAGCAAGCGGAAACGAAGCAGAAACTGGACCAAAACGAAAACCGTAGGCCGACGAAGCCCGGTGTTTACTCCTCCGGTGCAGCTTCCACCTCGAACCACCGACAAAACAAACAACACCTTCGCCGGAGCTTTGCCACAGAACCGTTGATGCATTAGGACACAAAAGGATGACGACAACTTAACTAAACAAAGAAGAAGACGAGGGGCGGCGGACACCGGCGAAGAGCTCGGCGCCGCCACCGGACTTGAGAAAATACTTAGAGTTTTCTTATGGGTAAACGTGCCAAAGAGAGTTCTGATATGTTTTTCACTTCTTTAAGAATCAACAAACCGTAAAAACTTATCTAAAATTTCATTTACAAACTTTCATAGGATTTAATTTCAAAGTTGTGTTAAATATAGAATGAGAAGTTTTAATTTGCGTTAATTATTTAAGAAGAGCTCCAAGCTTTGTTGTTTTCCTTACTTTCAATGGTGAAATTTGATGCCAAAAACTATATATTACGAGTCTTTTTTATATATTAACAAATTCGTTATTTTATTTTGAATTTCTTGAAAAGTTCAATTAGTTTCATGCTAAGAAATTTGGGTTGATATGGACTAATACAAGATGTATATAAACACTGGCCACCACCTCCTAACCTCTGTTCACATAATTATAATTAATGAATAGGAAAAAAATACATGAAAATTAGTTATGTACCCATCAAATTTTAACAGGAGAAATGGTCTCATTTTGACCTTATTATATATTTAGCAAAAGGTATACTTTTGCAACATTTCTGAAGATAACTTTTGGTTCCATTCTCAAAACCCCAATTGAAGCAATGAATCATCCCATACAAACTGCAACCAAATCGCCTGCTCCTTTAAACAACTGTGGGCTAACAAGGAGTATATGTCGAAAACTTCCCCTATCCGCGACACTGGCCAAAACTTGGTGAAATTTTCAGCTTACATTGACTTACAGTTCCACTTCCTGAAGCTCCTCTCCTAAACTGCCATTGAGTAGCATTGGTTTAAAGGTTGATGGACTAGTTGGAGGCGTAAACGAGGTGTTGAAGTTTCCACTCCATGAAGCTGTTCTTCTAGAAGCAGGAGGAGGACGATCCCCGTTGAGGTTTATTCCCATTCCATTTCCTTTTATGTTACCCATACTTGGAAATCTCTGCATCGTCGGTGGTGGATCCCCTGCTGATGTTACTACTTCATCTTCTGAGTTCTCCTCCAAGATGGTTCCACCAGCAGCCACTTCCATTACCTGCTCATTTGAAGGCGCTGCTGGAATGAAGAACTTTCCTTTTGCAGGGTTTGGTGGTTTAGCAGATTGTACGGAATATGACTGAAACATGGTCTGAGAGTTTCCACGGCCTTGATTAAAGGTGTCAACATATCTGCTCCATAAGAAAGTAAACTCTAAGCATGCACACTATCTACAGTAAAGCACTAACAAGCAGTACAATTAAGCGACTTATCTTCCCTTCTTAATGCCATTATAATGTAACAGTACAATGGCATTCTTGATTTGAGATCCAGGATGATCTATAGCGATTATAATTCTAAAGTTTAGCAAAATATTTTTTTTACCTTGCGCGCACACCCATCCGTCCGCGAGCTGAGAATTGATTCGAGCCTTGTGAGGTTGGTGGGATTCCTGAAGAATTCGCTGATGGAGTTGGGCCGCCAGAACTCCAGCTCTCACTAGATGGATTCATGTCAGATTTATTTTGGAATGTGCTCATTGTTGGAGGAGGAGGCAGTGCAGCCTCCTCAGCTGGTGGTTCTACACCTCTCTCGACCCATCTCTTTAGTTTATCGTCATAGTAGAATTGATTTTCTGCTCCCAGTTTTGCCTTAACCAAAAAGCATGACCCAAACACATTTAGAATAAGTTTAAGATGAGATCATCGAGACCAAACCATTTAGCAGTGTACCTCTTTGGATGACCGCACTTGTAAGACCCTCCCTACAGTGTTCTTCAGCATGCCAAAACCAAAGCGACTAAACCGAGAACCTGTCACATTCCCAACAGCCTTTTCTTTAGCGGAGTCAGCCAGGTCCTGGAAAAGACAAACCTCTATAAGTTCCATATTACAACACATTCGTAGCAGAGGTAATGGTTTTCTGGTATAGACCTGTATTGGCGTTCTACCAAAATCTGGCTCTGATACACTTCTAGTATGTGATACCATCCTCCTTCCATTCCCACCAGACTCATGTACGGGTTCCATTGAAGCAGGTTGCATCAATGATGACATCGTATTGACTGATTGACTATATGGTAACTTTGTGGTTTCCTGCTGTTGATGGTTATACTCATTTACTTGTACGTTTCCTGTTGTTGAATGTCGTGCAGGTGGTGGCAGGCCCCCAACAACACGATGTGCCGTACTATCAAAAAAGTTGAGCAGTTTTCCAACAAGTTTCCCTGGGGCCAAATTAACAGTATACCCGCCCTGTAATAGGAATGTCCAGTTAAGTTGGCTCATTAGGGAAAAGAACAAGTTCTAAACTACGTCCAGTTTTATGGATGTCCATAACGCTGAGTTTCTTTCTTTCTTCTTTCAAAATTTTCAATCATAAGAGAGGAAAATTCACAGATGTAAGTCTTATATTATATTTTCAATTACAGGGAATAGATAGCTATCAGATGTAAACCCACCAGAAAACCAAAGGTTCCACTGGAATCATGATCGCAAGAGATGTACCTGTTGATGGATACGGATTCTCTCTTCAAGAGATAAAACAAACTGTTTCCACGTTTCAACTTCAGGTGACCGGTCAGTCTTGAGGCATTTTAATACTGCTTGACAATACCTGATTCAGTCACAACACAACGACATCAGGAACCCATTTACAGTTTGACCAAGAAATAGTTCATGGAAAGTGAATTTCCTTACTTCTGTGCAGCTGAAAGTTTTCCAACTTCGGCTAGCATATGGGCATATATGACTTTATATGGCTGAAACGGTAGAAGGATATATTGGGAGTTTCCCAGCGTCTTAGAGTATTCATATAACTCTGTTCTCTACCCATGCAACAATACACCAACAAATCAAGAAAATAAAAATTTATGAATTATGTAACAAAAAGAATCTTATCCTCCATGAATTTCATTACAGTATCTACATAGCACATAGTTGATGAACATGGAGGGTATTTATGATAAACTGAATATAGAATCTTTTGGCTAGTATGATGATAACTAAAACTAGAGTGATAAACAAATCACCTGAATAGCATCTGAACTTGCATAAGTTCGAGGATATTTCCAATGGTCCGCTCCAACAAGGCAGAGTCGAGCGCTATCTGAGTATGTATCAAAGTTCTTATCCGCGATTAAATAGCAAATATGTGCTGCAATTATCTGATTCATAAGAGCACTTCATGAGAAAGTCTTCCATAAAATAAAACATTACAACATGGCAGAAAATTACCTCCCCTCTCTCTTTCCACATGCAGTCCCCAAGATGAGTAATCACAAGCTCATCATCCATGGTTCTATTAGCAGTTATTATACCTAAATTCTCTTCCCAATTGTCAAGCATGCTACAACTTCCAACCTGCAATTCCAAGAAAATAGGCAGTGTTAGCAAATTCTCCGCGGAAAAGTTGTAGTAAAAGCATGTCCTTTCAAATGGAAGAGTGAAAAAGTTCCCTGAGGTAGAGAAAATATCTCGTCTTGCTCTGTTTTATACCATCTAAACAGTTCCTGGCTTAAATGATGTAATTAATGGTCAATGACTTAGTGGGGATTGATTGTTGAATTACTGAATTAGTATCTTAATCATGAGAGAACTAAGGGTGGTAATGATAGTGTTTTTCTTATTTTGAATTTTGGGGTTTAATTATTTAGTATTAAAAAGCTCTTGATGAGCAGTAGGGAGAATTATATACCAGATTCTTCCAGAGGAATTAAAAGGATTACATATTATTGAAAGGAACTTTGTATTCCTCAAATAGTAGTTTTCATTTCCTTGTGGGGGTTTTACCGCTGTAGTCTCTTTCTCTACACTTTCTATCCACGTGTTTCTATATAATTTTTCCCCTCTTTAAACTACCACATTGTCGGACAGAAAAGATATAGAATTGTTTATGCATTACCTGTGGTTGTTGTTGAGGCGAGCCAGGAAAATTGATATCGCTCGTACTTCCATCGGAGAACACTTCAGCTGCTTGTCCTGCAACCAGCAAGCACAGTGTCCGTAAAGGTGACCCTGGTAACAGCTGGCGAATGGCCATTTGTTTCACTGTGTCAACATAGAACTGCATCAAGAGAAGACATGGACCAAGTCAGTCAAACAACCACAAAATTGGGATGTTTAGATCTATAGCAATCAAGGGAAGGGAACCTGTTGCCCAAGTTGTGACGCAATAACAAGTGCTGGTCCCCACAAATGACCTTCTTGTGCGCATTGGAGAGCTTCCATTTTCCTACCAGAAGCCAGAAGTTTCTGCACCTCTGAACCAGTTACCTGGACAATTCTTCCGAATGAGTTAATAAGCAAAAACAAAACCATCGTTAATTTTAGTACCTTTTTCCTTCAAAGAGAAATATGGGATATGGTGTCCACTACTCACTTGCATTTGTGATTCAGGTGGTAAACGCTGTAAGCACTGGCTAGATGGAGCATAACCACCATTCTGGACGCCATCTTTCTTGGTAAATGCAAAAAGTTCAGCAACTGCTGCTTCAGCAGAATCTGTTTCCTGTTTGCAGTGTATACATATAAGGGATGAGAAAATTGTACTAGATATAAATGTTTCATTAAAATACAAATCGACAAGGGAAAGGGATCTCCAAAATTGCTCACCTTTTGTGTTGCATCAGTGCCATAAGGAGACCGGAGTTTCCCATAATGCTTATACGATATTCTGAGCAAAGAGAGAAGCATCTTTAAAAGTTTCCCTCTAGAAAAGTTCATATCGGAAGATTCACATTTCAAAATTCTCTCATCAAGCCACTTATGTAAGTCTTTACTACCAACATTTCCTCCCACCAAGGGACCTGGAAGAGATTGCTGATCCAGAGAACTGAAGTAACTCAAAGAGTTTTCCCCGAGACTTGAATAAGAGGCACTCCCAGAAATAACTTCGGCCAAGTTTAAGACAGAGACAAAGCTTCCCCCAGTTCCGTTCTGAATCTGACAGAAAACAATCAACAGTATTAATAGATTAAAAGTTCAGTTTATCAGGTTATAACTGGAGAATTTATTTCACATGTGTTATGATAAGCATAAGAAAAGAGTAATGGTTTCCATAAACTTCCCTCCGCGTAAACAAATTAATGGAAAATAACAGTATAACAATTCATGACTAACCTGGCTCCCATATGATGAATTCTGCAGAGATCCATTACTATCCCTCATAACAACGAGCTTTCCGCCAAATCCAAATTTGACAATTGCATGTGGTGGACGCCCATCAGATGATCTTCCTACAGTTGGAGAGAAAAGCTGATTGCTCTGAAATGATTGTGGAGCATCAACTACAGATTTCTGTCCATAATATAAATCATTCGAGAGACCCAAAGGTACATTCTGCAAGTCATTAGTCACATTCATATGTTGAGGGATAAAGCTCTGAACTCCGATCTCATTTGGCCTAAATTGTTCAACCATAGGTCCAGTACTGTACAAATTATTTAATTGCTGGTTTCCTCCTAAGTTTGATAATGAGGCAGAAGTTACAGCAGCCTCAGCCTTACCTCCATTTTCTGATTGCCATGCGTTTGTTGCTTGCTGACTATTGGCATAGTAAGATTGGTTCCAACTTCCATGTTGGCTCTGTATACCAAATTCTTGCGTTTTGAATGCCTGATTCTTATTGCTAACACTATACATGCTACTCTCGCTATTATTGTGATACATATCTGTTAGAGCATGGTCATTCTGAACTTGCCCATTAGTTCCAGTTGTTTGGGAAGCCTGGTTATAGCTGTCCAAAGAGCGCCATTCTTGTGTACTTTCGCTATTATTGTGATACATATCTGTTAGAGCATGGTCATTCTGAACTCGCTCATCAGTTCCAGTTGTTTGAGAAGCCTGATTGTAGCTATCCAGGGACCGCCATTCTTGAGCAATGGTGTCGTAGTACCACCCTGGATACTGCGCGTCAAAGACCATGTGTTCTGGATATGCATTGCCCGCTTGTGAAACCTGGTTAAAAGTAGACACATTCTCAGCTGTACCAGCCACTGCAGGCGTTGTACACTGTCTCAGATTAGAAACATCTGAATTACCAGCAGCCACGTTGCTCCAGTTACTCATTGAGTTTTCACAGCTCTCTTGTGAATTTATACTTGCATCATGACCATCAATCTGATACCACTGGCCAGTCTTTGCATCATATTTCCATCCAGGATAGAGATTTTCCCAAGACTGACTGTTATCTACATCCTGCACACTTGCAGAATCGTGATGCACTTCATCCTGCTGTTGCTCTGAACCTGCCGAGTTATCTAAATCACCGCTTACGTTCTTTTTATCATTGGATACTAAGTTTCTTCCAATATTCACATCTACATCTGCTTTATCTTGTAAATTTCCTGCAGCTCCATCCAACTCGGTGAAGAAATCAGAATAGGAACCAAATCCACCATGGTCATTTGCGTCAAACGAACCCCAATCAAGCTTTTTAACCCCAGACCTCCCGGAATCATTACCTATCTTCTTTTCCTTTACCGTCTCAGATAGTGATATATCAGCTACCTTCGATCTCAGTACATCCTCTCTCGATTCATTAGCATCATTGTGGACAAATTGTACATCTTCCAGAGCAGTGGATGAAGGCTCGTCTTTTTCGAGCGAACTAGTTGCACTGTCGTTTGGAACATTCAACGTGTCATCTTCATCACCCACAGAATCAAAATCGTTAGTAATGGAGAGACTCGGAAAATCTGTGGCGTCATGAGAGTGAGTTCCTTGGTCTTGTATCAGCTGCTTAGTAGAGGATGAAGCGTGAGCTTCGGTGGGAGAAAAGGAATCATCAACAAGTTTATCGAAGAAATCCTCGTCGGTTTGATCCTCCAGCAGGAACTGAGAAGCCGAAGCCATCAATTGAAATAAACACAATCCTGGATTCACGAGAGGATCAAAACACAAAATGGAGCTTGATCCCACAGACTCCGATCCAAAATCTCCGATCTAGTCACCGATACACCCATACACTAATCTTTCTACCTCTAATTAAATCCCTTTCTATTTCTCACAAAACTGCTCCAACGATACAAAAATCCGATGTGAATGTAATTATGTGTACACGCATCGAGCATACTGGGCTGATCTGTGTTCAAAAAAACTTACAGATTTTCCGATATCTCGACGGCGACAAACCAGGTACGTCTCCGGCGACAATGGCTACGTTCCTTTGAGCTGAAAGGTTCATAATGAAAAATGGATATACATTGATTTCAATTGCCTTCTACACAAGATTCGAATTGCTCACAACATTTTTTTGGCGAAACTCGTCCTTGATTTCAAGTTTTTTTGTTTGTTATGTTAAAAGGAAGGAGGAAGAGGACTGATGAATCCAACGGTAGGCATTAGATCGCTCGTTCCTCCAAATGCTTTCATCCGTTGATTTATTGTACTGGAATTATTATCAGAATACATTTTCACAAAATAAGAATAATTATTGGCCACCCCTTAATAAGACAAAAAAAAAGAACACCAATTAAATAGGCACGAAAAAAGCTAATGCTTGTGATGACTTTTTGGCCAAGAAAGCTAAGTTATAATCTCACCATTGGAGCTTGTTTCTTTGTTGCCCTCGATTTTTATTACCTTCTGTAATTCTTGACAATGTTTATAATAAATCATTGCAAAAAAAAAAAAAGAGGCACGTGCCTGGAGAAGACACTGCATCTTTCTCAAAAATAAGCTTTTGCGACACTAATTTTTTCGATATATGAATAAATACCAAATCGGACCGAACCAAGAAAACTCAAACTGTAACAAACCAATAGTTAACTTTAAATCGAATGAAAATAAAATAAAATATGAACTGGAGGTGTTGCAATTATACTAGCTATATAAGCATTGGAATACTACGTGACAACTAGANCATGTAAACCGAAACCGAACCCAAAAAACTGAAACCGAAACCAAACCATTCTTCCAAATAACTCGAACGGTTCCTATATATCTCAACCCGAAAAACCGAATTCGAACCCGAACCAAACTGAAATCCGAAAGTATAACCGAAAAACTTGTATATATATGACTATATATGTAATTGTGATCGGATAGTTAGGATTTTAGGTAGAAAAAATAAGTTTTTAGGAAGGTAACTAGGAAATTTATGGGTTTTTTTCCGATATTTTNTATTTTGGAGTTTCGGTTCCATTTCGGGTCCTAATAAAAATGAAAAAACCGATCTGAACCCGAATGGATCCGAACCGAATTTTCAAATAACTCGAATGGTTCCTATATGCCCCTAACCGAATTATCCGAAATCCGAATTATCCGAACCGAACCCGAACCGAAAACCGAACGCCCACCCCTAGTGACAACTTTACAATTTTTTTTGGATTTCTAGTTTATTTTTAAATTTAATATGGCAGTTCTACAAATTTTTTAGTTTATTTTTATTTTGATGCATTTACTGTAACTGTTCGTTTCTTTTTTAAAATTGATATTTTTACTGACGTTCATATAAAATAAAATAAAAATTCAATATCCACTTATGTTATACATGTATTTTTTGTTTATATTCTCTTCTTTTTTATTTTTTATTGAAAAGAAAAATTAATAATTATATAATATAAAACTAATAATAAGTATTTCTTTTACATATATCATGACTTTAAAATTTAAAATTCAGACATATATTACATAATATAATTTCTATGTAAAAAATATCAAACCAAATAAAACATTGAGGAGTGGACTAAAAAATAATATGCATACACTAAAACAATAATATATTATAATAGCAAAAATTTGTATTTATAGACATCTATTTAAATTTTTATTACGGTTAATTCAAATTTTTGGTTAAATCAATAATGACATCTATTTAAATTTTTATTACGGTTAATTCAAATTTTTGGTTAAAATCAATAATCAAACTAAACATAAAAAAACTATAATGGTGGTGATTGGTAAGTGTTGTGGATGTATATTTTTTGCTGTAGAAAATTGGCTGTATGAATTATTATTGTAGCTTCTTTTTTTTGTAGGATTTTGGCTGTATAAAATCTTGGTTGTAGGTTTTCAAAATAAAATTAAGATTGGAAATATCAATGTTGTAGGATTATTTTACTATCTGTTAAAAATAATAGTGGACATAATAAAATAAATAAATAAATACACCAACACAAATAAAATTATTAAAACGTGTAAACATAAGAATAAAATGATTTGTGTTGTGTTGGAAGATGCTTTAGTTTTATGTTATTTGTTACATAAATTCAACTGCTTTTTATTTTGTGATTGTAAATTTTTTGTTGTTACCAATATAAATAAATATTCAAAAAAAGATTGAAACGACGTACTTATATACACACATATATATATAGCTATAATATATATTAGTACAAAATATATCATTTCCATACAAATAATGATGTGGTATGTGTATTATTTTATATAACTCGTCTACAAGAATGAACAACATGCCATTATCGATTTTAATTAGAATTTTATATAAATAATAGTACACTTATTTTTATACATGTATTATATATTACTTGTTAAATATGAAAATCAAAAGTGCAAACGAAGAACAAGAAACAAAATATTCAAAGTGTAAATATTAGTGCTCTGGCTTTTTTACTCTGCAGAGCCAAAAAATAAACAAAATAAAATTTATTGCTTTAGAAATCAAAAATCTCCACTGAGCTTGATTGGTGAAAACTTAATGCTTTGGAAATCAATATGGCTCTGCGGAGATTTTAAAGCACTTACCAATCACCACCAATATCTTAAATATATTAAAGGATAAGCATTTAAGTCTTATGTGGTAGCTCCAATTTTTATTTTGAGATTTTTTAATGTATTTTTAAGTTTTTATCATATATTGATGCATTTATTATAATCATGTTTCTTTTTAAATTGATATTTTAATAACATTCATTTCGAATAAGAAAACTTGAATATTCACTTATATTATATATGTATTTTTTGTTTATATTCGCTATATATGTCATAATTTAAATTTTTTAAATCTGACATTTTTTACATAGTATATTTTTCTGTAAAAAACCTCACACCAAATGAAAAAAGGAGTAGTGGACTAAAAACATAATATGAAAACACTAAAACAGTTATAAATTATAATAGCCAAAATTCTTATTTATAGACATCTAATTATAAATTTTTATTTCGGTTAATTCAATTTTGTGTTAAAACAAATAATCAAACCAAACATACAAAATACTAGAATATTTTATATTGGTGAAATTTAAATGTAATAAGGTACTTCATAAAAAAAAATTTATAATAAATATTTTTTTATTTATTTTTCATATATCTTAAATCTAATTCATTTTGTGAATTTGATAATAAATTTTACTTTCAAAACTTTAACATGGTAAAAGAATATAATTTAAATTTGTAATGATCAAAAATTTCAATTTATAATATTTATAAATTTCAATGTAGTGAAAATTAAATTTAAAGTATATTGTAGATTTATATTATATTATATCATAAACTTTACAAATTATCAACAAATTTTATAAGATTTAAGATAATATTTTATATATATATATATTTGTTATTAAACTTATCTCATGCACAACACTAGACATCATCTACTAAACAATAATTTAATTGCGCTCCTATTTAGTATACTAGATGGTTATCACAAACCAAACTAAATCATTAACAAACCCATTTTTAAAACTAAATCGTAAGAATTCTGCAAATAAAATTGCGCACTTCGAAAGACTAAATGAACGAGACCTCTGAAGAGGATTATTGAGCTCGTTGCAAATGTCGGGGTCGGAAGAGTCGACTAAATCGACCATAAAATCGGTAAAGAGAAGGCACGAACCTGTCAGACCTCGCCCAAATATGAGAGTTTTTATTTGCAGAAGTCTACTCATTTCAAGGGAAGACAAGTTCATCAGGTTTCTAGAGGTTTGGCAGTTGGTTTGCGTCTCGTCTTTTTTGAGGTTCATGTTGGTTAGAAGATTTGGTAGAGTATCATGAACTAAGTTGGATTTATTTTATCAGTTTAGCATTGATGTATAGGTTTATCTTTGTATTTTTTGGCTCTCATTGTTTTGAGCTTTGACTCTTAAGTTTTCGAGTTTAGATAGTCGAAAACTGTGAGTTTTGACTCCTAAGTTTTCTGAGCTTAGATAGTCGAAAGCTGTTGGTTTTGATATGTGTTCTAAAATATGCCCTAGGCGCCCGTCGAGGCGCCGCTTATACGCTAGGCGCCCTATAAACGTACTGTTTTTATTGTATAGGGGTATTTATGCGTTTTAAAAAAAATCGGTCGCCTAGGCACCGTATAATCTGTCTCGACGCTGTCTAGGCGCTATCTGGGCGCTCTCTAGGCACTATCTAGGCGTCCATATATATATTTTTTTGTCAAAACGACGTAGTTTTGACTTATTAAAATTTTTATTTTTATTTTAATAAAAAAATTTATATTGAAATTTAAACAACGTTGTTAACATAAGAAAACACTAGATTTCCAACAAAACACTCGTTTATTCTCTTCGCAAAAGAAGAAAAAACAAATTAAAAAAGTGTAATTCATTTTTTAGAATTTTTATTACCATTTATTAGTTAATTATTTATTAATATATAAGATATGATATTATATATTACAAATATATATATATATATATATTTATAGAAACTGTATATCCGCATAATTCCGTCTAGGCATCCGCAGTGGCGAACGTACTTGCAACGTAGAGGGGGCACGTGCACCCAGTGATTTCCAACAAATCCATATAATTTACAAGAGGTTTACTATTGTGCATCCACCTACTTCACATATTCATATACTTCTTAATGATTTTTGTAAAAATGCACCCACTAAATTTTTGTTTTGCATTCGACCCTGGGCATCCGCGTATACGGCTAGACGCTAGGCGTTGGTTCACCGCCTAGATAGTGTCTAGCGCGTTTTAGAACACTGGTTTTGATATTAGTCGTTTATAAAATCTTCGTTCTAATATTAATATTTAAGATGAAAAAAAAAAACTAAAGTTTAAGAATGTTGGAAAGGGTTAAAATCAGGGAGCCAGGTCCAGCCCGGAGCTGTGCAACAGGTTTAATTATAAAATTTAAAGTATAATGCACAAAACAAATTATTAACACATAAAATCAAAATGCATATTAAAAAAAATATATAAAAATACTATAACTCCACACTTATTGCAGCGCGAGTCAAAAATAACATAGACCAACCCATTTGACGTATTTATAATGAAGTGAAACAAAATACAGGTATTACTAAACCGGTTTTCTTTCTTTCTTTTTTGGTCACAGAATAGAAAAGTAGCCCGCCTAAGTGAAGCTGATCTACGCCTTTTTTTTTTCACAACTACTTACTCATTCATATTAACCGATTACAACATACAAAGCAAATTTGGAAGTTTTTGACAAAATTTTTGTGAGGGCAAGATTTCCCTCACACTCAAATTGACTTAAGAAATGTAAAAAAATGTGATTGTTTTATTAGAATAAGTTTTTGATTACAACAATATCTCAAGAGTTTACAAATTTGCTCAAGTATATGCTAAGTTTTACAAAGGTTTTTCCGGTCCCCTTTCCGGACCCCCACGGAGACCATTTATAGGACTCTCCGCGCGGCTCTCCTCTAGTATCTCTCGCACTCAATGTGCATTCAACGTCCTTGATCCGCCGTTACACCTTTCGAATTTCTCGTAACTGTCGGCTCGGTTCGTCCTCGTTGCTTCCTTGGAGACTCCGCGCGATGGGCTTCCTAGCGAATCCAGGTAACCCACGCGAAGCTCTGCTCGTGATGGGCTTCGCTGGCCCATTAATCACCTCTCTCGTTCATGGGCTTTATGTGGCTTATGGTGACCCATATTTGACTCTACGCTCGCCGGACTATCCACGGACTGAACTCCAACCCTTTGCTCTCCGAGCTCCCCACGCGTCGAGCCCTCTCCGCGAGCAGAAGGTTTTCTGGTGCA